>MU682979.1:58853-75840 GCA_026770625.1 Nicotiana glauca | reverse complement strand
ATTGTAGCTTTTTTTAATATTTAGTCGACTACTCTTCAGACCTAGTCGACTTATGGGGAGGCAGCCTGCACAAAACTATTAGTCCTTTCGATTTAAACAAGTGTTAATCGCAATAAACAGTAAATGAACATAATATAATATAAGAGCGATAGAGTAAATGACACCAGGAATTTTATACTGGTTCGGAACCAATGCGGTATCCTAATCCAGTCCTCTTGGGTTGCAAGAGTGTTGTCTTTTAGAGCTCTTCGAAAATTAAATTGAGTACAGCTTTTGTAATTTTCAATGATCACCACCAACGCTGACAAGGTTGGTTTTCACTCGCTCACCAACAACGACTCTTTGGTTTTCACTCGCTCACCAAAGAAACGAACAATGACACAACCTCTAGGACACATTGCCTCTCCAATATTTTTCTATCTCTCTTCTCTCTTTTGTGTATACAGTAAATCTACTAAAGTGAATTACAATGCTTGTTAAGAGAAGAATAAAGAACTTGTAGTTGGATAAACAATTTATATAGAAGGCTGCATGCTTTCTTCCTCTTTGTAGATCTCTTTTTTATAGCCTTACAACATCTTCTGGCTATTGCATAACCCAAGGATATTTAGAAATGATTCTCTTGATCATTGTAAATGGGTCTTCAAGAATATTTGTTTTCCTTTCTTGATTGAATCCTTCCTTGATTGCTGAAAGTAGTCTTTGTCAATTGAAATTCCATATTTTGTCTTGATCATGTTCTTTTCTAATTTTATTTGCTTCCATAAATTGCCATGGAAGTATTTGAAAATGTCTTTTGAACTTGGACACTTTGTACTTCTTGGCTTCTGAGTGTGCATCAATGACATCTGCTACTTTCTTGTAATTGCTCACAAAAGATTTTGTGGAGTACATGTTGATGCCATTTATTTTTTTGTGGACAATTTGACATTGGAACTTCCTTTGTTACATAATTTCCTTTTGAGCAGGTACTGATCATATCTTTGTGGCTTGACATATGCACCCTCCAATATTCTTTTATATAGTGTTTCTTCCGTAGAACCCCTCTTTCCTTTTCTTAATAGACTTCTTTGATTGGTGTAAAAGATTTTCTCCCCAAAATAAATCATACTATCGTCTTCCAATAAAATATTTCCTTTTTGATAGATCTCAATAAATCTTTGACTTCTTTCTTGATCTTGAAAAATAATCTCTTTCTATGAAAGAGAATATACTATACTCATAATATATTTTCTTTCCATAAGAAATATATTCTTTCTTGCCTTGTAATATTTCTTTCATGTAGTAGCTTCCTTCCACAAAATAATAGATCTTCTCCATAATTTTAGCAACTTTTCTTTCAAGATGTTGAAGAACTTTCCATCCATAATTTTCATAGATTCTTCTAATATTGTAGTAAGCCATTCAATATTTGAATTTTTACTTTCAAATATTATTCCTTTTATGACTCTTGGAGATTAAATCTCTAAAAATAATCTTCCTTGATAATTCTTCACATGATATTCTCTTTCCCATATTTGTTTGGATCTCTGCTAGCATCTTCTTTCTTGAATAAACATGTACAAAAATAAGACTGCCACAAGTAAATGTTCTTTGATTTATATTGGTTTGTTATCATCAAAACTAATACGTGAAACTTTGAAGCTAACAATCTCCCCCTTTTTGATGATGGCAAACCATTGAGTACAAAATAAGAAATTTTAATCAAAGACTTAATTACAGGGAGAGATAAGTTATAAGCTAGATAAACTGGTTACTTCCTTGAAGTCTTCCTCCCGAAATGCATGTACTACATCAAGTGTGAACTCCTCCTCACTCTATGCATTCCTCAGTTCTGCTCATCATGTCTCCATACATTCTACCTTTTTCGAACTTTTGTACACATTATTTTCTCCCCCTTTTGGCATCATTAAAAAGGTGAAGGGAATATGCAAGTAAAGTATAACTATAGCTTATATTCATCCAGGGAGTTATAAAAAACAAGTAGTATTGATTCCCTTTAAGAGCCGTAAGCAGAAAAAAAAATCTAACAAAATTTTAAGCTAGTTATCAACTTTTAATCCGACCAAAAAATCCAAAGTATTAACCCAAAGTTAAAATATTGAACTGTCGTTATAGGTAGACAAAAAAATTCTAGACCACAGAATAATATCAGTTCACATGATTGAAAGCTTAGCAGAGATTAAAAACTCACCGAATACTTGATTTTCCAAAATATAATTTAGCATATAAGACAGTGTAATCGCACATAGTCACTTGAAAAACGCTCGATGATTTAAAAAGATTAAGAAACTTTTAATATCCTACATGTTAAACTTTCAAGAGAAATTTAAGCAAAGACTTAAGACTCTTAGAAAGATTACAACATATTAACGCATACAAGAGTCAAGAAATGGTCATATATTTATATCAACTAAAAGAAGAATATGGGATCATTCTCATGAAAGTCGTTATCCTTTTCATGACATGAGAGTATTAAAAATCTTCATCCCATTTTTATTTCATTCTACTTTGTTGCCTGCAAGGTTTGCATTTGAAAATATTCTACTAAATCAAAGCAATTAGTTCTTGCATACAGTAATCCATTATTTAGAATTAACCAAAAAAATTTTGTGGCACTATAAAGGAATATTATGGGATCAGGTATACAAAAATATTTGCCACAAAAAATGCAATAGAGAGTTGGTCATACCTTGGTACTTTATTCGATCGTTGGACTTATTAATTTTCTCCTTGCTTCGCATTATTTGGAATGTGAAGATAAAGATAAATTCTCCATTGTACTCATTTCCAACCCGATCATCTGCCAGAGGCTTAACAAAGCTTGACATACTTTTGGTTAGTATTACAAAAAAATATGCTCTTGCAAATACATCTTTGGAAAAAATAATCGTCAGATAATAAACATGAATTTGTTTCAAATGTTAACTAGTCTTAGTCACACGAAAAACTTTCAATTCCAAAGAGAGGCTAGAGAATAATGTCATGCAGTTTTCAATCATTTAAAATATTTCAACATGCATACAAAAATACTTTACAAACTTTGTAATAAGCACATAAAAAATGATATTCTAATAAAACTCTCAAGGAAGAAATAGACCTTCTTGTTGTGAAACCTTGAGCTACAAGTTTACACATAATTTTCACAATTTTACCAATCTCATCAGGCTTTAGATATTCATGATTGCAGCCCATTTGCTTGGTACTGGATTTTCATATTGTTGATTCTTTCAGCTTTGCTGAACAAATCTTGCATTACTAGAATCCAACATTCAATGCTTCTTCATGACTGTCTAGTTCAACTAGTATAGATGTGTCACTAGCAATTTATTTCAAGCTATCCACTGTAAGTTCTCCATCCTTATTCACAATTTGCTTAGAAAAATATTAGTATAAAGAAAAGCGCGCAATAATAGATTTCTCTACAATTAATGAATAAGAAATATGTCAAGAAGCTTACCAAGACAGTTGCAACCATGGAAAATAAGATAACCAAAAATTGATTTTTCTTTCCTCCGATAGCTCAGTCAAAGTTTCATTCAAGATAAGATCTAATGAAAATATTAAATCACATATGAGCCAATGATGATTTCTTTTCAAGTCTGCTTTCAACTGAGGCACTAAACTAAGATGTGAAAGATCATGCTTGTTGCAAGAAGATGTCAGACCAATACTATTAAAACTCGAATTGATGATCACAACAAATGCGTTATTTTCTTATTAACAAAATATGACATATGCGAAAGTAAGGATAATCATCAATAAAAATATATATATTTACCTTCCAAGCTTTTGGTAAGCATTTGTACAAAAAAATAGACATAATCAACACTTATATTTTTCTTCCTTATATATCTCACATAAGGTGTCCGCTAATATAAATCTAGAATATAACCCAATTAAAGCAAATAATAGAGATACATACCTTTCGTCTTCAACCTTTTGAGTATTACCCAAAATGTTTCATGTGAAGAAGTGGCCTCAAAGTTAGATAACTTTCTTGGTCTTGAGTGAAGCATTAGTATTCTTACCAAGAAAGTACTATTATATACATAATTCACTTAAAAAATAATCTAATACGCATATAGGCATGAGTCAAGTTCGTACGATATCAATATAATCACATGCTTTCTTATCCTAATATCTTATGCAAATGACATGGTTCATGCAAGACATGTACTCTAGCTATTTAAAGTCTCTAAATCATGGATACCAAATAAAATAATAATATGATGTAGCTAGTGGACTCGAAGTGCACATAGATGGCTAATATGCATATACTAGGTTATACTTTACTAAACCAATAATTGAATATATGCAGCGAGAAGAACTTGAATAGATCTTAGCGATACCAGTCACTCTTTTAGATCATACATCATATTTCATTCATCCTCTGTGAATATGTAAAAGCTGGAAACATGTTCCTCGACCAGCCAATACGTCTTTAATCCTTTTTATGGCTGGACTAGAAAATTCCTGCAAAATAAATTAGTTTGTTTTTGGTACCCAAATCTTTTTGGGTCCTTCATGGTTAGTAGCTTGTATAATTGGAGATACATGTAACTATTTAGGTCTCCAAACAACTTTTGATCTATCATGAGTTTTGGCATAATTACATGGAAATGCCTTATGTCCAAAATTACCACAGTAGTGACATGTAACAAAAGAAGTAGAGTATTTACCAGCAGGTGCCTTAGTCGACTTGAAGCTTTCCTGAGTTGACTTGTTTGAAGTAGGACATCTATTGGTAGATCCCTTGTCAGTCAACTTGGAGTTATTAAGAAAATGAGCCCGCTTGTTCGGTCGATCAAAATGGTGACGGGAAGATATGTGCAAACTATTCATTTGTTTATGAAGTTCCATATTTTCTTCTTGAAGTAAGTCATTTTCAACCTGATATTCTTCAAGTAGAATATCCCACTCTTCCTTTTCCCTTTTCTAACTTGTTATATTCTTCAAGTTGGGTCTCCAGGTTTTTCTTCTCCCGTTTAGTCTTCATGAGCTCATCAAGAATTTTTCTCATATCTTCTAAAGTCTGTTCTACGATACTTTGAAGTTCATTACATTTATCACAATCATGAAATCTTACCTCACTTGTTTCACTTGGGGCCATGATGTAGTTGCTTGTAGATTCCTCATAATCGTTGTCTGATATATCTTCATCACTCCAGATACCAAAAGATTTTCTTTTCTCACTTGTCTCACTATGTGCCATGAAACAAAGGTTGGCAACTCCATTATAATTTTTATCTCGCATATATTTATCACTCCATACGCTGGAAGATTTTCTCTTTCCATTGCCCTTGGATAGTTTCCTTTTTAGTTTTGGACAGTTGGCTTGGATGTGACCATAATTTCCGCATTTGTAGCACTTTCTGTCATTGTTTTTCTGCTCACTTATTTCATTACCTTTTCTAGAACTTGAATTGACAATTCCATTTTTCTTGCTTTTTCGCGTTGTGTTAGAAACAACTCTAGAAAATAATGCAATATCATCTTCATGTTGTCTCATTCTTCTTCGGATTCACTTTCAGACTCAACAATAGTTGACTTAGAAACAACACTTTTTTTCTTCTCTTCATGTACATGCTTTTTGAGACGGGTTAGCTCAAAGGCTATAAGGTGTCCACGAAGTTCATCATATGATAGTTTGTCGAGATCTCCGTATTCAAGAGCAACAACTTTTGGTCTCCATAAAGTGGGTAAACTTCTTAGAATCGTTCTGACTAGTTCACCACTTGAATATGGTCTTCCAAAAGATATTAGATCTTCGGCTATTTTGCTAAATCGGCCAAACATGTCTTCAGTGGATTCATCTTCCTTCATATGAAGCAACTCATAATCACGAATCAAACAGTTTATCCTTCTCTTTCACTTTGCTGGTACCTTCATAAGTAACTTCAAGTTTATCCCACATTTCTTTGGCTGTGTCACAACTTGATATTTTCTCAAATTCCTCCCCACTTATAGCATTGTATAATAGATTTTTTGCCTTTGAATTTATCTGCACAATCGCCAAATGCTCATCAGTATAATCATCAATATCAAGGGGTTCAGTAGATACCTTTCCTTCTAGTTTCTTTTCTAGTTTGGACTGTAGGAGAGGAAAGTCACCCTTCTTGATGACTCGCCATACTTTGACATCATAAGATGTGATGAAAGCTTCCATTCAAAAATTTTCCACTGAGTGTAATATTGTCCGTTGAAGTATGGTGGTTGTTGATACTCAATTTTTCCTNTTTGGACTGTAGGAGAGGAAAGTCACCCTTCTTGATGACTCGCCATACTTTGACATCATAAGATGTGATGAAAGCTTCCATTCAAAAATTTTCCACTGAGTGTAATATTGTCCGTTGAAGTATGGTGGTTGTTGATACCCAATTTTTCCTTATGTATTTTTTATACTCAAAATATTCTCAAAATAGCATGTGTATGCACATATAAGCATGCCCAAGAGTTTTGGTATTTTTTTCTAATTTTAAGATCAATTTATTGTCTATTTTAGCAGTACAAAATCCAATAATTATTCTTAGGTTATCATTTTTTATTTCCATTCTCATATTTACACCAAGATATAATTAAGGTAATTTTTGCATATTTTTATAAATTTGTTTGGTATTTTCTAAGTTAAATTGCATAAATTGCAATTATAGCCTATAATACGATTAAAAATATTTTACAATTATAAAATCATTTCCAGTATTTTTATATTAATATTTATGCGTTATTAATTATTTCAGTGACTTTAATTTGTTTTTAAAATTATTTTAACTATTTTATATAAAATAAAAAGGGGAAATTGGCTAGTTAACATATATCCTATTATTGTTTCAATTTTAGCCCCAATTTAACCCCACCCCATCAGATTTAATTAAATCCAATTGATCCAAAACCCAACTAAATTTTCCCCAGCCCAATCTCTAATCTAACTTGGCCCAGCTCCGAATTAATCTGAGCCGTTGATCAAATAAGATCAACGGCCAGATCATTGTTCCTTAATTAAACTCTAACCTACCCCCCGACCCCTCACTCTTCGAGACCGGTCTCTCTCTCTCTATCTGTCTCTTCCTCTCCTCATTCTCTCTAGAACCTTCTGGTTCTTCACCTCCGATGGCCTTCACTCTCTCTCCGGCCACCTCCAGCCTTACCTCTTTTGACCACCAGCCGCCTTGAAGCCTTACCTCACCGGTTCCCTCTGTCCCTGAGACTCTAGGAGTCTTCACCATGCAAGATGGTCACTACAGCTTTGCCTGGGTTTGTTTCCGGCCTTTCTCCGATGGGTTTTGGTCCGATGGTGCTATAAACACTATTATTCCTAAAGTTTCACAGCCAGGTTTCTCTTATTTCTCTCACTTGTTTTTTATGAAACCCTAATCTCGACCCAAACCTCTTGAATCTCTGTATTTTAACGATTTTTAACTCACGCCTTTATGTTTTGCACTACACTCTACTCGATCTTTACGATCGCTCAAGTTTTAAATGTTTTTGTTCCCTATTTGAAACTAGGGCTTCTGAACCCCTTTTCGAAATCACTTTATTTTCTGATTTTGAGTACTAATTCGTGATTCTCAGTACTATTTCTAAACATTTTGCTTAAGTCTGATGAAACCCTAGCTTTATATGTTTATGTTTGTATTATTTGCTTGTTTGTGTGTTCTTCTGGTTTCTTCTCTAAGTTCCGTGCTCTTTGCTTTAATTTTGTTGCTAGTGTTTCATCCCCCTACCATTATGTGTTCTTTGCTTAAGGTTTCTCTGATTGTTTACATAATGATTTTATATTGATTCTTACAAGCCCTCTTTGAGACTGTGATACTTGCCATAAAATTGTGATTCTGCGTATTTTCCTTATAGTTTGGTATTGATTTCGAATTGCTTCCTTAATTTGTGGGATGCTTTCCTTGATTAATACTGATCTCATAGGTTTTCAATCTCGTTCATTATTCTGAAAAATATTTTCCAAAATTAAAGTGGTATTTTGCCCTATATGTATGCACAAATGTGTTGATTGATTTTCCTGTTCTATTTCCCTAATTAGAGTATCATGTACCTAGCCTTTATTGCATACTTTATGCTATTTTGTTTCCTTATGTGATCATACCATACTTTGTGATTTCTTTCCTTTAAAATAACTGCTTATTACCGTTTGACTTTGATTCCTTAATTAAAGGGGAGTCCATATACTGATTTGATTATGATTTATGTCAGTTCCTTAATTAGGGACGTCTACCTTATTTGTTTACTCGTATTCAGTACTATAAGTACCCCCATTCTCTTTTGCATGAGACACCAACACATTGCATATCACAAATACACACAGCAATCACATCGCTCTCTCTTGTGCTATTTCTCTCATTTTCTCTCTTGTGATGTTGTTGCTCCCTGTTCCTTACTGTCATTATCCAGCTGAAAAGCTAAGACTAATATTGTGCTTATACTTGGCTCTTGCATTCTGGTGTGTTCTCTTATTACTTGTATGTTATGATTAAATTCTATGTTCCAACCCAATGTGGTTATTACTACTTCAGTGTGTTCTATTCCTAATTGTTTTCTACTTATGCTTCTGCTGTGCAACATGTGATTGATTCCTGGTTTGCATGTTGATACTTGCATGCTCATGAATACTGTTTGTTCTTGATCTTACCTGCTATGACCACATGCTGTTACTATTTACTTTTATGTCTAAATCCGACTATTTCAAGGTCTCTTTAAACTCTTTTGATTTTGTGTACCCACACTTAGTAAGTTTGCATAAGTCTCTGTATCCTTTGGTGATATTTATGTGATATATTTGTGCCCTTTGCCCATTATCCTTGTGTGCAACTCTCCAACTCTTTGTAAACCCTTTAAACTATCAACTTTCCTCTCCTTCCTGCACTTCACACTACTCTTAGAGGATAGGTTCTACCCCCTTCGTGTGAGCATTGCTTTGGGTACCTTTGCCATCGTCTGGGTGCGGCAAAGCTCCCTAGGGCCCCATTGGGTCCCTAGCCAATACCAGCACCTAAACACACAAGGCTAGTAATCCCACACTGCACCTGTCCCACATTCTGTTAAGTGTTTGGGTGCTGGTATTGGCTAGGGACCCAATGGGGCCCTAGGGAGCTTTGCCGCACCCAGACCATGGCAAAGGCTGTGAAACTCGAAAAGAGTAAGGTTGGAAGATTGGGCTTGATGGAAGGCTCCCTATAGAATAACTTCTTATTTTGTTCTTTATTACTGTAANCTTAAGTACTTATCTGCACAATAGATAACCTGTATAGGACATGCATCTTATTCATAGAGATCCTGCTTTAGGTTCTTTACTTTCAGCCTGTTATTATGCTCATCTTGTAACCACGATCAGTTAATAATAAGCAAATAATTGTAATAAGCAAATAACGGTTGCTGCATTCTCATTAGCATTTAGAAATCATATCTTAGGAACTCCTATGTGCATTAGACGTCGTGTTATCTAGGGTGTCATACTTGTCTGAGTTGCAATTGTTAAATGCCTGGTTAGCATGCTTAACCTAATAATACAAGTACGGTTAACTGTTTGTGTACCTCTTTTGAAACTAAAAAAAAGGGATCAAATATGCATGTTCATTCTTTAAGATAATTAGGCAATGCATACGACGCCTAGGCAAGCTTTAGGCCTAATAAGAATTGATTAATCATGTTGTTACCAGTTTAAGACTAACCAACCTCTTTTAATTCCGAACTATACTACTCCCATTCTTGCTTTGACTCTTTAAAGTTCACTCAGTTTTTATTAAAAATCATGTTCTATCTGGAAACAATTTTGAAATGGTGCATCTATTTACTCTCACTGAGTGAATCGTGCTATTTTACTTGTCCAGCACCTCGTTAAGCTACTGTCACTACTTTATTTTTAAAACCATGCTTTAACGGTTCTTTTCTCTTTCACTAACTCAACTGCTGTTACCTATTCTTTTTTTAAAAATCCTATCCTTGAGACCTTGAATGTGTTTGAGACGTGCTAATTACGTGTTCACTTGTGGAGGGATCTGTGAGCCTGTATTTGCCTTTGTATGTTCCCTTATGTGCGGTCCTATTTGTTATGTATGTCGCTTAGCATTTTATCCTTTAAACCTGAGGGTTCAGCCTAGTCCTTACCACATAGGAATAGTGGTCCAGGACTTATAGGACGGGACGGGTAATAGCACACAATAAGCATTCGTGACCAACTCACGCATTTAATAACCTTTACGGGGTGGGAATGGTAGAATATGGAGATGATGACCATTGTGCTAATATCTCATGTAGCCCCTTTTCTGAGGAGCGATTACTAAATATTGCATTGATGTGATCCATATTAGTCATAAACCTAGGACCCTTCTCCCTTTATTTGCTTTCATCTCTTCTTGTGAAACTACTCAAATTTTTTTCGTAAATTTCTTCCCTCCCTAATTACCTTCAAAAGGTTTTCCAACTTATTTGCAATGTTATTAAAACCCTTAATTGTTTACTTGATTATGTGAAGTCACAATATAACATGGCCGGGAACCACACTAGTGGATCTTGAGGGGTGCCTAACACCTTCCCCTCGAGATAATTTCTGGCCCTTACCCAAACTCTGGTTCTTCAAACTCAAACCCCTTCTTAGTTTCCTAATGCACTTTAATCATTAGGTGGTGACTCTTCAATTCCAAAAACCCAAATCCCAAAAAGGAACGAGTTGTCCTCCCAAATGTCGTGAACCCGATTTTGCCTTTTTTTTTATAGAAAAAGGGGGCGTCGACAGCATGGTGACTCTGCTGGGGATTTCTTTAGGCTTTTACCATTTCATGTTATTTGTGACTTTATTTCTTTTTATTGCCTTTACTTAATGTCTTTATCTCTTCTTCTATGAAACTGACTTGGCTCTTCGTTTCTTTTCTTTTAACGCTTTCATTTACTGCTTCCCTTCAATACTGTTGTAATTATGAGCAATTATTGTAATCATTACTTTATAAATGAACAAATACATGACAACTTGTTTCATTCTTGTAATTGCATCCTCAACATTATATTCCACTCGTGCCAAACAAAATACCATATCAACGCTTATAATGAGTGGTTGCGCCCTTCCGATATTATCACCCCTTAAATTTGGCAAAGGCGTATTTGCGGTAAAACCATTCGATCAGCGGTGCAGTCGACGGTTCCGTTCCTTTCCCTCTTGAGTTGTCCGCTCAAGGGTACCGTCTAAGACACCATAGAAACCTTACTCTGTTCAATTGTGCATGCATCACTGTCAAACCTAGCTGAGTCAGTTATGCTGTCTGCATAATGACTCTTTAAGATAGCCCTTTCCAAAGTACACTAGGTTTCCTTGGAACCCAAACGGACATTGCCACGTCTGTGCATTTATTTGGAGAACTAAATGCTGCTTATGCCAATTATTGATATTTAAATAGTCGAGTTCAGCGGGGGTAAGGGTCTAACACTTTGTTTTGCAGAAAATGAGGCACGAAGTCCCCAGATTCGGCATGGTCACCAACAAATACTTGGAGCATAGTGGAGCTGGAAAGGAAATTCATCAAGAGGATCGAGGACTTCCAGAATACTGAGGGAAATGAAGGAGGACACTTGGCTAGAGCCTACTTGCTGCTGGGACTACGTGGGCTGGTGAAGCTGTTCGATGGAGCTAAAGATGCCGAGTCTGGGGAAGGTCCTTTTGGGACCAAGTAGTTAGGAGTTTTTCTTTGCTTTAATGTAATAAGTCCAATGGCCATTAATGACATTTTATTTTTCCGCAATTTTAGTATCGTTTTGGGATTCGTCTTATTTTTATCAATAAAATGAGGCATTTAGCATTGTAAGTTCTCCAAATCGACTTGTCGCTAGGCCTACCTCGGGCACAACGAGGCTCCCAAATTAGGGCACGATTTATATTCTTGCACTATGTGTTTAAATATTGTGATGTTTTTCTTCCCATGATCCACACTAACTTGCTACCTTTTTGTTTTTACTTTTTGTTTTATTCCCCTTCCCCAAAGGTTAGTTCGTGCACTCTGGCATCATCATCCTACTCCACAAGATCTAAGGTCCCTCCACCTCCTCCTCCTCCGAGTCCTACCAGAAACAAGAACAGAAGAAAAATGGAAGATTTGAATAACTCGGCCGAAAGGGTAGAGGTTTCTCAGGGTATTCAGGTTTCCAAAGAAAATGCCGCCCAACTCAAATAGAAGTTATTGAAATTTCAGGAAGAACTGGACCAAGTTCGGAACTTGGCAAACTTATCATTTTCCCTCACTACCCCAGATGTCAACTTTCCCAATGCTCAAAATCCTACACCTCCACAAAACATCCCGAAACCACAGAAACAACCCGCTTCCCATCAACACTGCAACAGATGTCACACTTCAAACAATACCCCACTACTCATTCCTGAATCACTAAACTCCACAAATGATCATCCCTAAAACACCCCCATCTATTTGGAAATAATACCACAATATAATCAACCTATTTCAACTACATCGGAGTCAGATGACAAAGACTCTCTTACCATGAACTTGGCCGCAGAACTCAAGAAGCTGACTAGCCAAGTCCAGGGTGTTGAAGGAAACAAAGGTATCGAGGGGCTGAATTATGAGGACCTTTGCATTCAGCTAGATGTCGAACTGCCTAAGGGATACAAACCTCCCAAGTTCGAAATGTTTGATGGCACAGGGGATCCCAGAGTCCATTTGAGGACGTACTGCGATAAGCTGGTCGGAGTCGAAAGAGATGAAAAGATTCGCATGAAGCTCAATATGAGAAGTCTGAAAGGGGTGCTCTATCTTGGTGCATTAGCCAAGACCCCACGAAGTGGACGAATTGGGTAGGTATGGTGTTCGATTTCATGGACAGGTTCAGATTCAATATGAAAAATGCACCAGATGTGTTCTACATCCAAAACTTAAAGAAGAAACCCACAGAGACGTTCTGTGAGTATTCTACTCGTTAGAAATCAGAAGTAGCTAAGGTCAGGCTGGCTTTAGAAGAAGAACAAATGAATAGTTTTTTCGTCCGGGCTCAAGACCCACAGTATTATGAGAGGTTGATGTTGATTGAAGGCCAAAAATTTTCCGACATTATCAAGATAGGGGAGAGGATCGAGGAAGGCATTAAAAGTGGAATGGTCACTAACTTTGAAGCATTGCAGGCCACCAACAAGGTTCTACAGTCTGGCGGCGCATCCAAGAAAAGGGATGTGAGTGTCGTGATGGTTACACAGAGAACGAAATCCCCAATAAAATACCAAACCTACCCAATATCTCTTCTCACATATCAACCTACCCCAAATTATCAAGCACCCTCGCCCTGTTACCAAGCTCCACCACCTACTTACCCATCATCTCCACCCCCCACATATCAACCTACCGCACCAAGATATTCCCAACCCGCACCCATATACCAAGCCTATAATGCTCAACCCTATCACTATCAATCACCTCCCACCCGCCAAAATTTCCCTAGACCGCAACCTAACTTCGACCGTAGACCTCCCAAATAATACACCGCTATCGCTGAACCAATCGACCAGCTGTATGAAAGGCTCAAAGATGCTGGTTACATCACCCCTATCCCTGCCATAAATCCAGAAAATCCTTTCCAATGGGTCAACCCGAACAAACCTGTGCATAACATTCCAGCATGAAGGAGCATACCATTGATGAATGCCGCTCTCTAAAGGATAAAATATAAGCTTTAATTGACAACAAGATTATTGTGGTGAAGGAACCTGCTCATGATATTCGCAACAACCCCTACCCGACCACAAAGGCTGAGGCGTTCACATGATAGAGATAGAAGATGATTGGAACCCCAAAGGATCGATCAGATTGATTGCTGAAGATGACGAGCCAAAGAAACCAACTTTCACACTTAATCCAATTTTAGTCTAGATCCAGCCTTCTGGAGACACTGAAGTGAACATGTCCATACCACTTGTGTTTGAGGCACCTTCTTCTGCAAAGGCGCCAAGACCGATTGGGGTTGGGTTTGGATCCCCAAAGGCACCTATACCATTTGAAGTTATTGTGTTACCTCCCAAAGCAAGGGTGCCCATTCCTATGGCTATGTCAACCATAGCACCATTCCATACGAAGGCTATTCCTTGGGATTACACCACCGAGACGAGAAGGAAAGGGAAAACCAAATTTGGAGAAGCAATTGCAGCACAGGGTATGACCAGAACCGGCAGGGTTTATACTCTAGAACATCTAACTGAGTCCAGCAAGCAAGCCTCTGGACGACCAACCGTCACTGAAACTGGGCCTGATGACCTCTGGAGGAAGATACAAGCCAAAGATTATTCGGTCATCGATCAATTGAACAAGACGCTAGCCCAGAACTCCATCTTAGCCTTGCTACAAAGCTCTAACGCATATAAAAAGGCCTTATTGAAAGTGCTGAGCGAGGCATATGTGCCCAGCAACATAACTGGAGCAGAAATGGCGAACATGGTAGGGCAAATATTGGAAAGTCACAAAATCACTTTCCACGAAGATGAGTAGCCACCAGAAGGTTGATCCACAACAAGGCATTTCACATCACTGTGCAATGCGAGAATTATTTCATCACCAGAATTCTGGTTCACGGAGCGTCCAACCTCAATATTTGTCCATTGGTGACTCTCAGAACATTAGGAAAGAGCATGCATGAGATCAAGGATAGAGCCACCTATGTCAAAGCTTTCGATGGATCCCAAAGGTCAACTATTGGGGAAATCAGTTTGTATCTGCAAATGGGACTGACTTGGTTCGATGTTAACTTTCAAGTGATAGACATCCCAGCATCCTACAATTTGTTATTGGGACGATCCTGGATTCACGCCGCTGGAGCCGTAGCATTAACCCT
Source organism: Nicotiana glauca (assembly GCA_026770625.1). NCBI lineage: Eukaryota > Viridiplantae > Streptophyta > Magnoliopsida > Solanales > Solanaceae > Nicotiana > Nicotiana glauca. Next base: position 61,011 of record MU682979.1, on the reverse strand, counting down.
ACATCAGATAGTGAAATTTGAGTGGAATCACTAAGATGTGATTATTCATGGCGATGGTAGCAACCCCATATACAGTCGCTAGACCATCCGGGCAATAGAAGGAAGAAGGAAAATAGGCGGAGAAACCTACCACCACATTGAGCGGGTCAACGCCGTGGACATGGATTAATGGTGGGACGACAAGATTGAAAGCATACTAAATTGGTGTGGATACGAGCCTGGCAAGGGACTTGGCAAAAACCTCCAGGGAATCACCAAACCCATCAAGCTGAAAAAACATGGTACCACTTTTGGTTTGGGGTATGAATACACTTGGGAGGAGTTCAACCACTGGTCGCCACCATGGAAAAGTCCCTACTACCCACTAGAGCATCCGATACCTCTCCTGGAGCAGACTTTCCAGCCAGCAAATGTCATAAATGGGTCAGAATAAGAGGAAGCATTAGCAGCAATGAGGAATCTGTCTTTGGAAGACGGCAATATAGACTGTTATGTCATTTTTGGGGAGGAAGGAGAGGACGACCCTTCCATACAAGCTGTGAGCTGAAGAGCGCGCCTCAATAATTAGTCTATCAAAACTACCAGAGTCCGGAGAGCTTCAGGGTAGCAAGGCTGAATAAAGCACGATGCATTACCTATTACTTTTTCGCCAGTTGGTTTCCTTTCTGCATTTTTAATTTCAAAAATAAGAGCTCCAATGTTCAAAACAATTATGAAATTATCAAAGCATTTCAGTTTCTTATAAGTCTCGCTCTTATTATTTTTCTATCATTTACTTTATTTACATAGCATTATTATTACTTATCTTGATGAACCGACGATTGTGACATGCAACGGGACAACGCAACAAACGAACATAGACTTAGAAGAGGATGATATACCAAAAGAGGTTGTTAAACAGGTTGAGGATTTGAGAATAGGCCTAAGTCTAACTTGGACGAAACTGAGGTTGTCAGCTTGGGGGATAAAGAGAATGTCAAGGAAACGCGCATCAATGTTCATCTGTCACCATCGGAAAAGAAAGAGTACACAAAATTTCTAAGGGAATATGAGGACATATTCGCCTGGTCGTATGATGATATGACTGGTCTCAGTACATCTATTGTAGCTCACAAACTACCAACAGATCTGACATGTCTGACGGTAAAGCAGAAGCTCAGAAAATTCAAACCTGACATGAGTTTGAAAATCAAAGAAGAAGTTACCAAGCAAGTCAAAGCCAAGGTTCTCAGGGTAGTGGAGTACCCAACATGGTTAGCCAACATTGTGCCAGTGCCGAAGAAGGATGGGAAGGTTAGAGTCTGTGTCGACTACCGGGATCTCAATTGGGCCAGTCCGAAAGACGACTTTCCCTTGCCGAACATACACATCCTGATTGACAACTGCGCCAAACACGAGTTGCAGTCATTTGTTGATTATTTTGCTGGGTATCATCAGATATGGATGGATGAGAAAGACGCTGAGAAAATGGATTTTATTACGCCGTGGGGGATGTATTATTACAAAATAATGTTGTTTGGATTAAAGAATGCTGGGGCCACCTATATGAGGGCCATGAATACTATTTTCCACGACATGATACATAAAGAGATCGAGGTATATGTAGATGATATAATCATCAAATCCAAGAAAGCCACTGACCACATGGAAGATCTGAGGAAGTTCTTCATTAGACTGAGAAGGAACAATCTGAAACTGAATCCCGCCAAATGTGCATTCGGGGTTCCTGCAGGAAAACTACTTGGATTCATTGTAAGTTGATGAGGAATAGAACTCGATCCATCAAAGGTTAAAGCCATTCAAGAATTTTCACCACTGAAGAACAAGAAAGACGTGATGCGTTTTCTGGGGAGACTCAACTATATTAGCCGGTTCATAGCTCAGTCCACTATCATTTGTGAACCGATCTTTAAAATGTTGAAGAAGAACGCCACTACCAAATGGACTGATGATTGCTAGAAAGCCTTCGACAGAATCAAGGAATACCTGTCAACACCACCAGTTTTGGTTCTGCTCGAACCAGGTAGACCTCTATTGCTCTACCTTGCAGTATTGGATGGGGAATTCGGTTGTGTTTTGGGACAACATGATGAAACAGGGAGAAAGGAGCAGGCCGTCTACTATCTTAGCAAGAAGTTCACCCCATACGAGGCCCGGT
>MU682979.1:5965-56914 GCA_026770625.1 Nicotiana glauca | reverse complement strand
GAGTTGAGGAAGAGGTTCACAAAGACAGAATTTCAGCATGTCCCTAGAGTCCAGGATGAGTTTGTCGACACATTGGCTACTCTATCGTCTATGATTCAGCATCCAGATAAGAATATCATAGATCCTATTCTGATAGAGATTCATGACCAACCAACTTATTGTGCTCATGTCGAGGAAGAAGCAGACGGAAAACCATGGTTCCATGACATCAAGGAGTACTTGACGACATGAGGATATCCAGAACTTGAAAATGCTACTCAAAAATGCACACTTCGGTGGTTATCCAACAATTTCTTTCATAGAGGAGGAGTCTTGTACAGAAGGACTCCCGATTTGGGATTACTAAGGTGTGTCGAAGCAAAGGAAACATCCAGGTTATTAGAAGAAGTTCATGTAGGGACCTGCGGTCTACATATGAATGGTTTTGTCCTAGCAAAGAAGATACTCCGGGCGGAATATTTTTGGATGACTATGGAAACGGACTGCATCCAGTACGTCTAAAAGTGCCATCACTGTCAGATACATGCAGACAAGATAAATGTGCCTCCAAACAAGCTTACTGCAACAAGCTCGCCATGGCCGTTCGCCACTTGGGGAATGGATGTTATCAGACCTATCGAGCCTGCCGCATCAAACGGGCACAGGTTCATTCTATTGGAAATTGATTATTTCACCAAATGGGTTGAAGCAACATCATACCAGGCATTGACTAAGAAAGTCGTGGCAGACTTTGTCCGCGACCGTATCGTTTGTCGGTTCGGCTTCCCAGAGTCGATCATTACCGATAACGGTTCCAATCTCAACAGTGACCTGATGAAAGCAATGTGTGAAACATTCAAAATCAAACACAAGAATTCTACAGCCTACAGACCTCAGATGAATGGAGTTGTAGAAGCGGCCAACAAGAATATTAAGAAGATACTGAGGAAAATGATAGAAAAACATAAGAAGTGGCACGAGAAGCTATCATTTTCTTTATTGGGGTACCGCACCACAGTTCGCATATCAACCGGAGCAACTCCCTATATGTTGGTTTATGGTACAGAAGTAGTCATCCCCGCCGAGGTTGAAATTCCCTCCTTGAGGATTATGCAGGAAGCAAAACTTGACGATGCAGAATGAGTAAAAAGTCGCTACGAGCAGCTAGCTCTTATAGATGGAAAAAGGATAAATGCAGTTTTCCATGGTCAATTGTATCATAACAGAATGTCCAGAGCCTTTAACAAAAGAGTCAAGCCGAGATAGTTTACACCAGGACAGCTGGTGTTGAAGAAAGTATTCCTGCATCAAGACGAAGCCAAAGGGAAATTCTCTCCCAACTGGCAAGGTCTGTACATGGTTCACTAGTTTCTAACCGGAGGAGCCCTCATACTTGAAGAAATGGACGGAGAAGTTTGGCCAAAAACGAACAATTCAGATGCGGTGAAGCGATACTATGCGTAACTATTATGATTTCTTTATGATTTAATTTGAACTACGCCTGACCTGATTCCCGTTTAAGAGGGGATATGTAGGCAGCCTTATAGGTTCGGTCACAATTCAATACAATTTTTATTTCCCCCGCAATTGGAAACTGGGGCAGAATTTTGAGGAGGACCCTCAAAATTTCGAAATTGATCTTCAGCCAGTCATCGCACGCAACTGGGCAGAATTTTGAGGAGGACCCTCAAAATTCCGAAGAGAGAGGTTGCAATGTCTTGAACCATGTCGCATTCGTCGGTTCATCTAAAAGAAAACTATTTTTTATTATATGATTACGTTACATTTTTTTTACTAAATCATGCATGTCTGTTATCAAAATTGTTTTGTTTAGCAACACTACCCCAAGGATACGTATAGTATTATCGAAACAAGGGCTGAGCGGGACGAGCAAAGTCTATGAGGATACGAACTAACCTTCACAGAACTCACAATTTTTCTTTGGATGCAGGCACTCAAGTCGTAACATCATTAGATATATCTATGCACTCATACTTCTTGGGAGTAAAACTCTCATAATCATCACCTATTTACAATTTCTATTCGTATACCACATCCCCAGCAGCCACAATATAGCAATCGACTATCAACTATAAAGCTATCAACTAAGAGATTTTATCATTACTTGCCTTTTACATTTCTTGCATTGCATAAGGCTACCTTTCTGCATTCCAAGACTAAGCATTGTCTCCATATGCATTTCTCTACATTGCATAAGGCTACCTTTCTGCCTTTCGAGACTAAGCATTATCTCCATCTGCATTTCCCTGCATTGCATAAGGCTACCTTTCTGCCTTCCGAGACTAAGCATTGTCTCCATCTGCATTTTCCTGCATTGCATAAGGCTACCTTTCTACCTTCCGAGACTAAGCATTATCTCCATCTGCATTTCTCTACATTGCATAATGCTACCTTTGTGCCTTTCGAGACTAAGCATTGTCTCCGTCTTGAAAGGCTGAAACATCGCCACTTCATTTAAATCTCGCATCGGCTGAAAAATTGCCATTTATATTTACATTTTACATCGGTTGACATATCACCATTTTTTATTTAAGTCTTACATCAACTGAAATATCACCATTTTTTATTTAAGTCTTGCATCGGCTGAAATATCGCCATTTTGTTTAAAACTTTACATCGGCTGAAATATCGCCATTTGGTTTAAAATTTTACATCGGCTGAAATATCGCCACTTTATTTAAATCTCGCATCGGCTGAAAAATCGCCATTTATATTTACACTTTACATCGGCTGAAATATCACAATTTTTTATTTAAGTCTTGCATCGGCTGAAAGATCACCAAACCCCGCATTTTATGGGCTGAAAGATCACCAAAATTGTCAAAAGGCGCCATCGTTCAAAGGCACCATTTTCATAGCCCTAGAACATTATGCCATGGCCCGAGGACCCCACTTTTATCTCTGCATAGTATTATTCAAAGGAATCATGGTTCGGAGGCATCATCCTCATAGCCCGAGAACATCATTTCATAGCCTGCAAATCCTTATAAAATGTTTTATGGCCCAGGATACCATGGTCCAAGGACGTCATCCTTACCGTCCAAAGATAGCATTCATGGTCCAACGAAAACTTGCATCATGTTTAAAATTTATGCACAACATATGCGCTCGTGTTGTTATTTGCAGGTAAACTGGCTAGCAACGACCATATTAGCAGGAGCAATCCCGCTCCAGTTTCCGCAACTCTGTTAAACCCGTAGCAATGCTACCCCAATCCAAGTATCTCGTCCGTTTTTGGAAAAATCTCCATCGGCATGTTCCGTCGGCGGGCCCTAAACTACATATGACCTGATTCTTGTAAGACCAGGGATATGTAGGCAGCTCAAGAACCAGAGCTTGGTCAAAACTTTCCAAATCATTTCTTTCGGTCAAAATTAGCCATCATATCTTTATCCGACAATTCTTTCATCCTTCTTGGGTAAAGAGGGACAGCTGTTGATACCTAATTTTTCCCTATGTATTTTTTATACTCAAAATATTCTCAAAATAGCATGTGTATGCATATATAAGCATGCCCAAGAGTTTTGGTATTTTTTCCTAATTTTTAAGATTAATTTATTGTCTTTAGCAGTACAAAATCCAATAATTATTCTCAGGTTATCATTTTTTATTTCCATTCTCATATTTACACCAAGATATAATTAAGGTAACTTTTGCATATTTTTACAAATTTGTTTGGTATTTTCTAAGTTAAATTGCAAAAATTGCAATTATAGCCTATATTACGATTAACAATATTTTACAATTATAAAATCATATCCAGTATTTCTAGATTAATATTTAAAGGTTAGTAATTATTTCAGTGACTTTAATTTGTTGTTAAAATCATGTTAACTATTTTATATAAAATAAAAGGGGGAAATTGGCTATTTAACATATAGCCCATTATTGTTTCAATTTTAGCCCCAATTTAACCCCACCCCATCAGATTCAATTAAATCCAATTGACCCAAAACCCAACTAAATTCGCCCTAGCCCAATCTCTAATCTAACCCAGCCCAGCTCGAAATTAATCTGATCCGTTGATCAAATAAGATCAACGGCCCAGATCATTGTTCCTTAATTAAACTCTAACATACTGCACCGACCCCTCACTCTTCGAGACCGGTCTCTCTCTCTCTCTCTCTCTCTCTCTCTCTCTCTCTCTATCTGTCTCTTCCTCTCCTCCTTCTCTCTAGAACCTTCTGGTTCTTCTTCTCCGATGCCCTTCACCCTCTCTCCAGCCACCTCCCGCCTCACCTCTTTCGACCACTAGCCGCCTTGAATCCTTACCTTACCGGTTCCCTCTGTCCCTGAGACTCTAGGAGTCTTCACCATGCAAGATGGTCACTGCAGCTTTGCCTGGGTTTGTTTTCGGACTTTCTCCGATGGGTTTTGGTCCGATGGTGCTATAAACACTATTATTCCTAAAGTTTCACAACCAGGTTTCTCTTATTTCTCTCACTGGTTTCTTATGAAACCCTAATCTCAACCCAAACCTGTTGAATCTCTGTATTTTAATGATTTTTAACTCACGCCTTTATGTTTTGCACTGCTCTCTGCTCGATATTTACGATCGCTCAAGTTTTAAACGTTTTTGTTCCCTTTTTGAAACTAGGGTTTCTGAACCCCTTTTCGAAATCACTTTATTTTCTGATTTTTAGTACTAATTCGTGATTCTCAGTACTATTTCTAAACATTTTGCTTAAGTCTGATGAAACCCTAGCTTTATATGTTTATGTTTGTATTATTTGCTTGTTTGTGTGTTCTTCTGGTTTCTTCTCTGAGTTCCGTGCTCTTTGCTTTAATTTTGTTGCTAGTGTTTCATCCCCCTACCATTCTGTGTTCTTCGCTTAAGGTTTCTCTGATTGTTTACGTGATGATTTTATACTGATTCTTACAAGCCCCTTTTGAGACTGTGATACTTGCCTTAAAATTGTGATTCTGCGTATTTTCCTTATAGATTGCTTCCTTAATTTGTGGGATGCTTTCCTTGATTAATACTGATCTCCTAGGTTTTCAGTCTCTTTCATTATTCTGAAAACTATTTTCCAGAATTAAAGTGGTATTTTGCCCTATATGTGTGCACAAATATGTTGATTGACTTGCCTGACCTATTTCCCTAATTAGAGTATCATGTACTTTATTGCATACTTTATGCTATCCTGTTTCCTTATGTGATCATACCATGCTTTGTGATTTCTTTCCTTTTAAATAACTGCTTATTAGCGTTTGACTTTGATTCTTTAATTAAAGGGGAATCCATATACTGATTTGATTATGATTGATGCCAGTTCCTTAATTAGGGACTGCTACCTTGTTTGTTTACTCGTATTCAGTACTATAAGTACCCCCATTCTCTTTTGCATGAGACACAAACACATTGCATATCACAAATACACACAACAATCACATTGTTCTCTCTTGTGCTATTACTCTCCTTTTCTCTCTAGTGTTGTGTTCTCTTATTACTGGTATGTTCTGATTAAATTCCATGTTCCAAACCAATGTGATTATTACTACTTCAGTGTCTTCTATTCCTAATTGTTTTCTACTTATGCTTCTGCTATGCAACATGTGATTTATTCCTGGTTTTCCTGTTGATACTTGCATGCTCATGACTACTGTTTGTTCTTGATCTTACCTGCTATGACTATATGCTGTTACTATTTACTTTTATGTCTAAATCCGACTATTTCAAGGTCTCTATAAACTCTTTTGATTTTGTGTACCCATTCTTAGTAAGTTTGCATAAGTCTCTGTATTCTTTGGTGATATTTATGTGATTTATTTGTCCCCTTTGCCCATTATCCTTGTGTGCAACTCTCCAACTTTGTAAATTCTTTAAACTACCAACTTTCCTCTGCTTCCTGCACTTCACACTACTCTTAGAGAATAGGTTCTACCCCCTTCGTGTGATTGCTTTGGGTACCTCTGAGTACTCACTGAACTTTGACACACAAGGCTGGTAATCCCACACTGGACCTGTCCCACATTCTATTAAGTGTTTGGGTGCTGGTATTGGCCAGGGGCCCAATGAGGCCCTAGGGAGCTTTTCCGCACCCAGACCATGGCAAAGGATGTGAAACTCGAAAGGAGTGAGGTTGGAAAATTGGGCCTGATGGAAGGCTCCCTATATAATAACTTCTTATTTTGTTCTTTATTACTGTAATTCAGCTATCATTGGTTTGTAATAATTTGTAAACGAATGTTTGGTGGTTGAATAGTGAATATGGGGGGGGGGGGTTATGCATGCTTAATTTAAGTAATGGATAGAAAACATGCTTATAGGATTTTATTTACTTATCTGTGCATTAGATAACCTGTATAGACAGACATCTCATTCATAGAGATCCTGCTTTAGGTTCTTTACTTTTAGCCTGTTATTATGCTCATCTTGCAACCATGATTAGTTAATAACAAGAAAATAATTGTAATAAGCAAATAACCGTTGCTACATTCTTATTAGCATTTAGAAATCATGTCTTAGGAACTCCTATGTGCATTAGACGTCCTGTTATCTAGGGTGTCATACTTATCTGAGTTGCAATTGTCAAATGCTTGGTTAGCATGCTTAACCTAATAATACAAGTACAGTTAACTGTTTGTGTACCTCTTTTAAAACTAAAAAAAGGGGGATCAAATATGCATGTTCACTCTTTAAGATAATTAGGCAATGCATACGATGCCTAGGCAAACTTTAGGCCTAATAAAAATCGATTAATCATGTTGTTACTAGTTTAAGACTAATCAACCTCTTTTAATTCCGAACTCTACCGCTCCCATTCTTGCTTTGACTCTCTGAAGTTCACTCTATTTTTATTAAAAATCCCGCTCTATCTAAAAACAATTTTGAAATGATGCATCTATTTACTCTCACTGAGTTTTTGATTTTTATGTCTTCAAACTATTGGGTTACCATTCTCTGCCCAGAATCCTGCTATTTTATTTGTCCCACACCTCGTTAAACTGCTGTCACTACTTTACTTTTAGAACCATGCTTTAACAATTCTTTTATCTTTCACCAACTGAACTGCTGTTACCTATTCCTTTTTTACAAATCCTATCCTTGAGACCTTGAATGTGTTTGAGACGTGCTAATTACGTGTTCACTTGTGTTGGGATCTTTGAGCCTTTATTCACCTTTGTATGTTCCCTTATGTGTGGTCCTATTTGTTATGTATGTCGCTTAGCATTTTATCCTTTAAACCTGAGGGTTCAGCCTAGTCCTTATCACATAGGAATAGTGGTCCTAAATACCCTCCAGGACTTATAGGACGGGACGTGTAATAGCACATAATAAGCATTCGTGACCAACTCACGCATTTAATAATCTTTACGGGGTGGGAAAGGTAGAATATGAAGATGATGATCGATGCGCTAATATCGCATGTAGTCTTTTGTGAGGAGCGATTACTGAATATTGCATTGATGTGATCCATATTAATCATAAACCTAGGACCCCTCTCCCTTTATTTGCTTTCATCTCTTCTTGTGAAACTACTCAAATCTTTTTTCATAAATTTCTGCCCTCCCTACTTACCTTCAAAAGGTTTTCCAACTTATTTGCAATGTTATTCGAACCCTTAATTGTCTGCTTGATTATGTGAAGTCACAATATAACATGACCGGGAACAACACTAGTGGATCTTGAGGGGTGCCTAACACCTTCCTCTCGAGATAATTTCTAGCCCTTACCCAAACTCTGGTTCTTCAAACTCAAACCCCTTCTTAGTGTCCTAATGAACTTTAATCATTAGGTGGCGACTCTTCAATTCCAAAAACCCAAATCCCAAAAGGGAACGAGTTGTCCTCTCAAATAACGTAAACCCGATATTGCTTTTTATTAGAAAAAGGTGGCGTCGACAGTGGTCTTAATGCAGAAGTCCCCTCATGAAGTAAGGCTTCGATAACTGTGTGTGATGACATAATATTTTCTCACTTGCTGTTAGGCAAAAGTAAAAATATGAGACCTGCTCTGATACCAATTGAAAGTACAAGGGGGGAGGGGGTGAATTATAGCCTTTTTGAATTTCTAGTCGACTACTCTTTAGACCTAGTCGACTTATGCGGAGACAGCCTGCATAGAACTATTAGTCCTCTCGATATAAACAAGTGTTAATTGCAATAAACAGTAAAGGAACATAATATAATATAAGAGCGATAAAGTAAATGACACCAGGAATTTTAAACTGGTTCCGAACCAATGTGGTATCCTAATCCAGTTATCTTGGGTTGCAAGAGTTTATTGTGTTTTAGAGCTCTTCAAAAATTGAATTGATTACATCTTTTGTGATTTTCAACAATCACCACCAACGCTGACAGGGTTGTTTTTTACTCGCTCACCAACAACGACTCTTTGGTTTTCACTCGCTCACCAAAGAAACAAACAATGACAAAACCTCTAGGACACACTGCCTCTCCAATATTTTTCTATCTCTCTTCTCTCTTTTGTGTACACAGTAAATCTACTAAAGTGAATTACAATGCTTGTTAAGAGTAGCATAAAGAACTTGTAGTTGGATAGACAATTTGTATAGAAGGCTGCGTGCTTTCTTCCTTTGTAGATCTCTTTTTTATAGCCTTATAACATCTTCTGGCTATTGCATAACCCAAGGATATTTAGAAATGATTCTCTTGATCTTTGTAAATGTATCTTCAAGAATATTTGTTTTCCTTTCGTGATTGAATCCTTCCTTGGTTGCTGATAGTAGTCTTCGTCAATTGATATTCCATATTTTGTCTTGATCATGTTCTTTTCTAATTATATTTTCTTCCATAAATTGCCATGGCAGTATTTGAAAATGTCCTTTGAACTTGGACACTTTGTACTTCTTGCCTTCTGAGTGTGCGTCGATGACACCAGCTACTTTCTTGTAATTGCTCACAAAAAAATTTGTGGAGTACATGTTGATGCCATTTATTTCCTTGTGGATAATTTGACATTGGAACATCCTTTGTTACATAAGTTCCTTTTGAGATCATATCTTTGTGGCTTGGCATATGCACCCCCCAATATTCTTTTATATAGTGTTCCTTCCATAGAACCCCTCTTTCCTTTTCTTAATAGATTTCTTTGATTGGTGTAAAAGATTTGCTCGCTAAAATAAACCATAGTATCTTCTTCCAATAAAATATTTCCTTTTTGATAGATCTCAATATATTTTTGACTCCTTTCTTGATCTTGAAAAATAATCTCTTTCTATAATAGAGAATATACGATACTCATAATATATTTTCTTTCCATAAGAAATATATTCTTTCTTGCCTTGTAATATTTCTTCCATATAGTATCTTCCTTCCAGAAAATAATAGATCTTCTCCATGATTTTAGCAACTTTCCTTTCAAGATGTTGAAGAACTTTCCATCCATAGTTTTCACAGATTCTTCTTCTAGTATTGTAGTAAGCCATTCAATATTTCAATTTTCACTTTCAAATATTATTCCTTTTATGACGCTTGGAGATTAAATCTCTGAAAATAATCTCTCTTGATAATTCTTCACATGATATTCTCTTTCCCATATTTATTTGGATATTTACCAGCATCTTCTTTCTTGAATAAACATGTACAAAAATAAGATTGTCACAAGCAAATGTTCTTTGATTTATATTGGTTTGTTATCATCAAAATTAATACGCGAAACCTTAAAGTTAACACCTACTACCCCTCCCTTCCCCCCCTCCCCCAAAAAATATTTTTTTTACCTTAATTTTTTTTTTTTTGGCAATTTCAAATTTTTGTTTTTTTATTTTTTTGTATCACCCACCACCCACCCTAACCCTCCACCTGCTCCCTCTCCCCCCCTCCCCCCGCACAAAAAAATCACTTTTTTTTGTAATTTAATTTTTTTTTCGTTTTACTGCCCCCCCTCCCCGAAAAAAATTTTAAATATATTTTTCAGTTTTAATTTTATTATTTATCGGTTTAAAAGCTCAAAATTTTATAAGTTTCAAAATTATGAGTTCGGAAGTTTATGTGTTTGGAAGTTTACGGGTTTAGAAATTATAAAGTTTAGGGGTTCGAAATTCCGCGGTTCGAAAATTTATAAAAATTTGCGAGTCCGGAAGGTGGTTGGTGTGAAAGTTTATGGCTTCATGTTTATTATATCTAAATTATTTATGAATATCCTTAACAAGTCATTTTCCTTAGCGTATCAAACATCGGAAAATAAATAAGATTACTATTTGTTTTCCAAGAAAATATTTTTCACAGAAAACTTTTTCCTACCAAACACACCCATACTAACAATATGTTTTCCTACTCATTTGAATTATCAAACTACAATCCTATTTGTAAATTGCAACTAGATATATTCAAAAATCTATGTATTCGACATTATACAAGTGGGGTTCCTTGGCCACATGGCCACATATATATTTTCGTTTTTCTATCTTGGGATAGATATAAATATATATGGAGTAGTTCTATATAGACTTATTAAAAGCATGCCTCTTTCCAACGCTGTTACCGACTATTCCCTCCGATGAAGTGCAGTAATAGTAACTTTTAAGTCCGCTCTTTAAAATATATCTATAATTTATAAAATATTTAATATTAGTCAATTTCACCCAAACATCAGAACTACAAATTTAGAAATTTAGGATATTGTGTCCTAAATTTTTGAGCTGTTAATTTGAAATTTCGGACTAAGCGTTCTGAATTCTTGAACTACTAATTCAAAATTTAGGATACAAGATTCGAATTTCTGGACACAATTTTCGAACTTTAGGACACGATGTTCTGAAGTTTGAAAAATAAGGTTTAAACTCTAGGACGCCATGTCTTCAAGTTTGAACAAAATTGGTTAATCTTTAAATACATTGTAAAATATGAATATATTTTAAACAACATGCTTAAAAGTGGCTACCTGGTATCATTTCTACCATTCCCTCCACCCGATATTATTGGGTGTTTTTACATCTTCATTTTGGTCCAAAATAAGCAATATTTTACATCGTTAAGAAGGTGTTAATTTTATGTTTTCAAATTCACCCGGGATTTTTATACTTCCAACGTGAAAGATACAAATTCCTACGCTCTTTATACTTATCAGCTTTGAAAGATGCAAATTTAATTAACGATAATATAGTCAAAGTTCTTCTTAATTATTAGGAGTAAGTAGTTTATTAAATGGTATGGCAAAGGGAAAAAACACTAAATAATATGGACAAGAGGGAGTAATTAATTTGGGTGGTTAAATTTCAAACAAATGATTAAGATCTGGCTAAAATTTGGCCCCTTCATTATTGATACTTTTATATGTTGTTGACTTGTTCCATATGTGATAGTATTTGGTTACGCATAAGTTTCATTTAAATACTTTCTCCGCTTTTTTTATTTGTCATTTTAAAAAATTAAGAAGGTATTGACTTTTTTAAACTCCACTCTTAATGCTCCAAGAAAGCACATATTTAATTGAAGAAGTTTTATTGTGTGCCTCACGTAACTAACGTTAGTTGTGTGAGACTTCTTTTTGTCTCACAAATTTGTAAATTCAAATCTTATATTTCTTGGTCCACAAAAATCTGGATTCATAGAATTGTGAGATAAAAAAGATGCCTCATACAGGTAGTGTAGTTGTATAAGACACAAAATAAAATTTTCCACCGAATCGCAAAGACAAAATATTAAAGTAAATTATCAATAATTGTGCTTCAAAGGAAGCGTACTATCATTTCATTTTATTCTATTTGTTGGTTAGTTAGATTAAGTGAACACACCATAGATTGTCAAACTTCATTTTAGATGAGTGCTGTGCCTATCAGTAGCAGGTAGGTGGAGAGTTTTAAAAGAAATCACTCCAAACCAAGTTGTCCATGTGACGTCCATGGCCGCTAACAACTACGGGTCAAATAATATTGACAAGCTTCCCAAGCGTCTAATGAAGGGATGCACATGTTTTCATCGAAATAGAAATGAAAAAGTAAAGAGTTCTATAAGACATAATACAACTTTACTAGGTAGGTGCGTTTTATGGCTCAATGACGACGTAGTTCAAACGATAAGTCCGTGAGATCTATTGGGTCATAACAAAGTGCACACAGTTAAAATAGGACTTGTTCGATTTTGCCATTTAATCGAAGACCGGGAAATCATTTCGAGGATTAGTCTTGTAATGGATCAGGTCAGAGCACGAATATAAGGTATCAGGCTTGAGACTCGAGGTGCTCGTCAAGATCGAGGCCAATAACGATCGAGACCATATATGACAGACTTCGAACGAAGCGCAATAACAAAAAGGCGAGATATTCGTAACCGGTCGAAGATCACGGTGGAAATCCAGGAACAGATCAGATCAAGGGCGGTTGTTTAGGATAATCATGAGATTTACTTCTGTAATTAGAGTTATACCATAATTAGGACTCCTCTACTATATAAATAGGAGTCCCCGTCATTTGTAGAACCCTTACATTCACGAATTTCAAAGCAATATAATATTTTTTAGCTTACATTCTTGTTCATCAGCTTATTGTGTCTTTTATTATTCCGTCATTAACTTGTTCGAGGGCATACGAGCTCAAGAGCATAATTATGTTTCAAAGCCAATTTGCTTTATTTTTTTTGTCAATTCCTATTGTTCATCTTTAAATTTTGTTCATTTGTGTTAGGTAAAATCACGTATCCTTAAAATAACATTATAAGTTTAATTGTTATCCAATTTTAGGATAAATAATTTGGCGCCCAATGTGAGGCCAGGGTTAATAGTGATTGCTTAATATTTACCTTCATAACACACACTGCTTTTAAGTGTTTTCGATTTCAAGAATTAATATGTCAAACTTTCAAGTAGTACTCACCCACACAGATACTGGGCTTGATCTTCATGGAGAGAACGAGAACATGGTCGCCCCAGGAAACGGAGTACCTCCAATCAATACCAATGTACCACATGCTGTAGATCTAGTCGATTTCAGCTCTCGAGTCGCCATTTGTGAAGATTTAGGCGCCGACCCTATAAATAGCATACGCAAAGAGGCCCAGGCAGTCGATCCGAATGCACAAGATGGTAAAGAATACGGGATTAGCCTTCAAATGATATTTGACATGTTACAAAATCAGCAGATTGCGATAGCGCAACTCCAAAACCATAATCGAGCACCAAGAAGAATCGAACTCGATACATCTTTGGAAATTGTTCATAGGGTCGAACTTGTATAGGACAAATTGAAAGATAATAGATCAGGAACTAGCCTTGCCATCACGAAGATGCTCGAGGGGCTCACTAAATGGATTGAACTTGGAGAAAAAAAAATTGAGAACGACTCATGAGTTGATCAAATACCAGGGGCACCTCCGATTTTGAAGGGTTTGGATTTGAAAAAGTTAGTACAGAATTCTTTCCCACCAAGTGCGGCTCCGAAGCCCATCACGAAGAAATTCCGCAAGCTAGAAATTCCCAAGTACAATGGAACATGGAACCACTAACCCAGCGTGTCACTTCTTATACATGCGCAATAAAAGGAAATGACCTAGAAGTCGACGAAATTAAATCTGTTCTATTGAAAAAATTTGGAGAAATTTTATCGAAGGGGGAAATGATATGGTACCATAATTTGCCACCCAAGTCCATCGATTCTTTCATCATGCTTGTTGATTCATTTGTAAAGGCACACGCCGTAGAAATAAAGGTCACGACTAGGAAGTCGAACTTCTTCAAAGTGAGACAAACGGACAATGAAATGCTAAGGGAATTCATATCTCAATTTTAGATGGAAGACATGGACCCATCCCGGTTACTGATGATTGGTCTGTCCAAGCCTTTACTCAGGGTTTTAACAAGGGAAGTTTGGTAACATCATGTCAAATAAATAGAATTTGATTAAATATCCAGCGGTGACCTGGGCTGATGTGCATAATCTATACTAGTCAAAGATTAGAGTCGAGTATGATCAATTGGGAGCCCTGTCCGGTTCCATTTACTTAAATAGATCCGAAGGCAGGATTCAATGAGACATCAACAGAGAGCCCCGATCGAATCGAGATCGACACCAACCATATGCACAGATCATAGAAATAATGGACCGAGACATAATCCCGTTTAAAATGATTGAAGGAATGATCGAGGTCAAAATTCTCGCGGGATCATAAGTAAGAGTGGATTCGATAAACATGTCGAGCCTATACCACTTCAGTGATGATGCTTCAAGTATTGTGTCAGCCATTGGACGAGTCAAGGATACTAGGTGGCCCAGACCCTTACAGACCGATCTAGCTCAAAGGAATCCAAATCAAATGTGCAAGTACCATGGAACCCAAGCTCATAGAACCAAAGACTGCAGACAGTTAAGGAGGAGGCAACTTGTTTATTCAATGAGGGTGGCCTTCGAGAGTTCTTGAGTGACCGAGCTAAAAATCACTTCAAAGACAGGGAAGCAAATAGGAAAAACGAAATGGAAGAATCGCAGCAAGTGACTCATATGATCACTGGTGGGGTCGATATTTCTCAAGGCCCGATATTCAAATGCACCAAAGTGACATCACAAGGGAGAAACGTACTCAGGATTATTTACGATAGGATACCTTATCTTCCAACGATGATGATGCACAAGGAATCGAATTGCCTCACAACGATACACTTGTAATATCTATCCTTATGAATAAAATTCAAGTTAAACATGTGTTGGGTTATCCAGGTATTTTAACAAATATTATTCGATCAAGGGTCGTAGAGCAACTCGGCCTTTAAGATCTGATCGTGCCTGCAGCTCGAGTACTCAATGGTTTCAACATGGCAAGTGAAACCACCAAAGGGGAAATCATGTTGTCAGTAAAGTGTTAGGAACTATCCAGGACACAAAGTTCCATGTAATCGAAGGTGATATGAGATACAATGCACTGCTCGGAAGACCTTGGATCCATACTTCATCAAGTCTTGAAATTCCCAACACCGGAGGGAATCAAAATGGTGTACGGCGAACAACCAACAACTAAAGAGATGTTTGCAATTGATGAGGTGATACCAGTATCGACACTAACATCAACAAAGGGACCAAAGTAAAAAAAAGCAGGAAGTCAAATAGAAACTAGAGTCGCTGGCCTCGACTAGATCGGAACAACAGGTAACTATCGAGGATGATGATTATGTAATACCTCAAACCTTCATAATCCCTGATTATTCTGATGCCACAAAGTCAAAAATCGACGAGCTGGAACAAGTCATACTAATCGAGCATCTGCTCGATCGAAAGGTATACCTGGGCACTGGGCTAACTCTCGAGCTCAAGGAAAAACTCATTAAATTCCTTATTAAAAATATGGATTGTTTTTCTTGGTCCCACCTTGACATGACAGAGATCCCACCGGAGATTACCACTCATCAATTGAGTTTGGACCAAAATTTTAGACCGTTAAATAAAAAGAAAAGGCCATAGTCCGGGGTAAAGCATGCATTTATCGAGGATGAGGTAACCAAACTTCTCAAAAAAGGATCCATCCTGGAAGTAAAATATTCTGAATGGTTGGCAAACATAGTTGTAGTACCCATGAAGGGGAATAAACTTAGAATATGCGTAGACTACAAAAACTTGAACAAAGCATGCCCTAAGGACTCATTTTCTCTATCGAATATCGATCGCATGATCGATGCCACGACCGACTATAAGATCCTCAATTTTCTCGATGCCTACTCTGGGTACAACCAAATACAAATGAGCCTGGTGGATCAGGAAAAAACTTCATTTATTACTAAGTACGACACTTATTGCTATAATGTAATTCCATTTGGGCTAAAAAATGTTGGCGCTACATTTCAACGCCTAGTAAACTGAATGTTCGAAGAACAAATAGGTAAATTAATGAAGGTCTATATTGATGACATGCTAGTTTAGTCCCTGTGCGTAGAGGACTATTAAACACATTTGTAGGAAACCTTCAACATATTGAGAAAATACAACATGAAGCTCAACCCCGAGAAATGTACATTCGGGGTCGGTTCAGGCAAGTTCCTTGGCTTTATGGTGTCAAATTGAGGAATCGATATCAACCCCGATAAAATCAAGGTAATTGAAGACATCACAGTCATGGACAACGTCAAAGTCGTACAAAGATTAACATGGCGGATAGCCACTCTAGGTTGGTTCATCTCGACGTCTTCGGATCGGAGTCACAGGTTCTTCTCACTGCTCAAAAAGAAGAACAATTTCACTTGGAACCTGGAATGCCAGCATGCATTGGAAGAATTAAAGCGGTATCGTTCGAGCCCACCATTTCTTCATACTCGAAAAGCGGACGAGCAACTCTACTTATATTTTCCAGTTCGGAAGGTGCGGTAGGTGTCCTAGTGTGAGAAGAGCAAGGTATGTGATTTCCTATTTATTACATCAGCCAAACTTTAGGTGAAGCCGAGGCCCGGTACCCACACTTAGAAAAATTAGCGCTTGCTCTAATAAGTGCCTCTAGGAAATTAAAATTGTATTTCAGTGTCACCCAATTTGTGTCATAACCACTTACCCACTTTGCAACATTTTGCACAAGCCGAAACTCTCGGGCCGACTGGCCAAATGGGCTGTCGAAATCAGTGGGTACAATATCAAGTATCAACCCCAAACTACTATCAATTCTCAAATCTTAGCAGACTTCATGGCCGACTTCACGCCAGCCCTCGTACCCGAGGTCAAAAGGGAATTTTTGATAAAAATGGGTACACCTTCGGGAGTGTGGACCCTTTTCACATATGGTACTTCAAAGGTGAAATGGTCCAGTCTCGACATAATTTTGAAGCCGCCCATAGGCAATACAACTAGAAAATCTATCAAAACCTCTAAGTTGATTAACAATGAGGTTGAGTTTGAGGCCATGATTGTAGGTCTCGAGGTGGACAAAAGCTTGGGAGCTGAGGACATCGAGGCCAAGTGTAATTCCCTACTTGTGGTTAACCAATTCAACAGGATTTTCGAAGCTCGAGAGGATTGAATGCACAGATACTTGGACAAAATGAAGGTAACCCTACATCGGTTCAAAAAATGGACCCTACAACATATACCTAGAGAGCAGAATAGTAAGGCTGATGCCCTTGCAAATTCGGGGTTGTTAGTCGAAGACAATGAAATTAGCTCAGGAACTTTGGTACAACTTTTGAAGTCAATAGTCGAATAAGTCCACACCGAAATAAACTCCACAACCGTAACTTAGGATTGGAGGAACAAATACATCGAGTATCTAAAGAATGGGAAGCTTCCATTGGACCCTAAGGAATCAAGGACTCTACAAACAAAAGTTGCACGATTCATATTGGCCGAAGATGGAACTTTGTACAGGAGGATGTTCGATAGGCCATTGGCAGTATGTTTGGGTTCAGGAGACACTCATTATGTCCTACGAGAAATTCACGAGGGTATTTACAGGAATCATTCTGATGCCGAAGCACTGGTTCACAAGGTCATTCGAGTAGGGTACTATTGGATCAATATGGAAATAGATACTAAGGATTTCGTTCAAAAATTCGATAAATGCCAAAGACATGCACCGATATTCTACCTGCCCAGATAATAACTTCATTCAGTCTTATCCCCATGGCTATTTATGAAATGGGGAATGGATATCATCGACCCTCTACCATCAACCCACGGTAAAGCTAAATTCATTTTAATTATGATTGACTATTTATCTAAGTTGGTTGAAGTATAGATCTTCAAGAAAGTCACTAAAAATGAAGTCATAGACTTTATTTGGGATCACATCATATGCCATTTTGGGATACCCTCCGAGATCATATGCAACAATGGAAAATAATTCATCGGCAGCAAAATAACAAAGTTCCTCAAAGATCACAAGATAAAAAGGATCTTGTCGACTCCATATCATCCTAGCAGGAACGAATAGGCCAAATCAACAAAAAAGACCATCATTTAGAACATAAAGAAAAGGTTGAACGGCGCTAAGGGGAAATGGAGAGCAATTTTGTCGAAGTCCTTTGGGCATTTCGGATTACGACATAATCTAGTACGGGGCCAACACCATTCTCCTTAGTATATGGCATAGAAGCTCTAATCCTGGTCGAAGTCGGGGAACCAAGCGTCAGGTATACACAATAGAAGATTCAAACCATGAGGCTATAAACACAAGCCTTGAATTACTAGATGAAAAACAAGAAGCAACCCTCATTTGAATGGCGGCCCAGAAATAGCAAATAGAGAGATATTACAATCGAAGAGCCAATCTTAGACACTTCAAAATTGAGGACTTAGTTATGAGAAAAATCACCATTAACACTTGAGACCCAGAAGAGGAAAAACTTGAACCAAATTGGGAGGGACCATATCAGGTCCTCGATATCATCGAAAAAAGGTCTTACAAACTTGGCACGATGAACGACCAACAATTGCCAAATAAGTGAAACATATCACTCCTCAAACGATATTATTGCTAAGGTATGATTTTCTCCTTTTTAATTTGTATTTTTTACTAACTTATTGCAGGTTTTTGATCTAAGACGTTGAAGTTCTCTCCAAAAATGAAGTCCTTAGGTCTGAAGGCACGCGTTGCACTCTTTTTCCCTTCTACCGGTTTTTATCCCTAATGGGTTTTTACGGCAAAATTTTTAATGAAGAAATCATTGTTTGTGATAACTTAGAGCAATTCAGCAGTATCCGAGGCTTCTTTATAATCAACCTCAAATAATGAGGGGAATACCTTCGGATGTTAATGTTTCAAGAAAAATACTTCATGTAGATAGGGTCTCGATAGTTAAATTTTGTAAAGGGCCAAACGGTCAAATGAACTATGTATGTGTAGATTACTCGAGCCCTAATGACAAAACATGTACACATGAATGATCAATTAAAAGAAGTACCTTTTCCCACCAAATGTTCCATGCCTTAGTAAAATTTCTACTTTGCAATTTCATACTTACGATCTATTTCAGAAACTCACTCAAGAGCCAATCACAAGTAAATCTCGAGCTATTAACCCGTACTCGGGGACTGCTGTCCGAAAATCGTTATGCTCAAATTATTGAACTTCGAAATCACAAGACCTTTAAAAGGCAATACTCGATTTTATAGGCCACGACCACCCCACACGAGCTGAAACTTAGAACAAATTCGACGTATAATCAAGAAACAAGCCCAAAGGGCATATCTCAAGTTAAAGGCTACGGCAAAACTAACGCGATTCGGAGATGTCTGAATTCCGTAATCAACGAGGCTTCCAAATATTTTCATAGAACTAGTTAGAAAAGTCTACCCTTGGCAAAGTTACAAAGAGTTTCGATAACATCAACCCTAAAAAACCTTAAGAGGTACCAAATTATTTGAACTCTCGAAAAAACTTATGCTAAGGCATAAGAAAGTTTTTTGCATAAGTTTTTTGATAACACTAAATCCTAACAGGTATAGATTTATATCGTGCTAAGGCATAGCAAATTTTTATATCATAAAACTTTTTAAGACGAAAAAGAGAAAAAGCCACTTTTTAAGGCTGTATCGACCTAATTCAAGAGCCTATGGGCCATTTTATTTTTGAGTTCGAAAAGTCATCCTCGTTCAACTTAAACCTAAGGGTTTTCATACTTTAATTTCAAGCAAATACTTGCTTGACTATAGAGACTGCACTAGTTCGATTTTGATCAAACTGTCCAAGCCTCACACTGGTGAAAATTTCCAAGACATGGTCAAAACAAAATTTGTACGAGGTGGAAATTGAAAACAAACAAGTCAAGACAAAACAAGGGAAATTCATAAAGGAAAATTTTATATACCAAAATTTTTCTTACATGCACCATTTGGTCCGATCTAAAACCTTTTATAAAAGGCCAGGGACAACCTTAAAGGAAATACTACTAATCCCAAAGCCTACTTTTCTTCAGAGGCAGCTTCTTCACCATCAGAATCTTCTCCACAATATCCGCTCGTATCCTCGGAATCCTCATTAGGGAATGCTAACTTTCCGAGCCATTTCTTACTCAGCCTTGGCGATCTCAAGCTCCATAGATATGTCAACATTATGAACTAGGATGTCCTCAAGAACCTCCCTTCAAGTCTGCCACTTCGAATAATTAATCATGACCCGGGCGTGCTCGAGGGTGGCCTCAGCATCAGCTTTGTATTGATCCGCAATATCCTCGGCCTTATTATGGGAACAATCACTTCAAATCTAGCGATGTCGGGTTCCTCGTCCAACTTGGCTAGGTTGGCTTCGAGTTCCTCAGTTTTCTTCGCTTGGGCCGAGGCTTTGTCCTTTGCTTGATGAAGTTTTGACTTGGCAAAGTCTAGCTCTACCTAAACAGTATTATTTTGTGCAACTAAGATGTCCATACACCCCTTGAACTGCTGTGCCTCAGCTTGCACTTCGTCTATTTTCTCTTGAAAGCCTTTGATCTGTTCGAGCCTTTGTCAAGCCTGCAGAATAGGTTTGTTAGTTGTTATCTCCGATTCGTCCTCACTATCATGAGGAATTCGGAATACCTACCCGACCATCTCCTCATGTGCGTTCTGGGCCTCCGACAGGTCCACCTAAAGCTTCTCACTAATAATCTTATAAGTGTTGGACTTCTCAGTAAGTCCTTGAACCTTGAACTTGTGTTCCTCTCGGGCTCGAAGAAAGGACTCGTGGTGCAACATCGAAGCCTACAAGAAAAAAAGTAATGTTAGGAATATTTTTGAGACAAAAATCATGAAAAGGTAATGGCCCTTGAACTTACCCAATTCAGGGCATGTTGGGCCTCGTTGAACAAGCATGCAACATCAACTGCATCAATTTTTTCTTAGTACTCTCAGTGACGAGATATCGAAGATAGCTTGCTACCCCTGTAGAGGCAGAAAAAATTTGTTTATCCTTTGGGATTGAGATGATAAGAGGCCGTTTCCGGTCTTGATTAATGCTGGGAGCTGGGGAACTGATTGGTCAATATATAGCTTGAGGAAGTCTCATTCGAGCTTTTCTTTGGTATGACCAATCCAAAACAACCAGTGACGTCTTCCACGTAGAAGAAATAGCCACGAAAAAAGTCTTCCTTCCAATAGGCCCCCTCTCAGTGACAAGTCTCCGTAACATGGGCGTCACGAATCATCGAATTCGGGACTGGAGGGAATGGGGAGGAATGCCCGACCACTATTCCCCCTAGTGGAGCTTTGGAGGCATCACATTCATTCTGGGGAGCCTTGAGCTCAGTTTCTTCCCCAATCTCAACTAGTTCCTCGATGGCCTCTCTATCTTGAGGTAAGGCATCTTTAACTATCGTTGACTCAGTAGAACAGGGCAAAGCAGCTTCGACCCCCTCATGTTCAATGGTTATTTGAATCTCGGTGTCATCCCGCACACGATGCATTAAACCAAAATCTTCATCATCATCCTCATCTTCGGTCTTATCCACTAGCTGGTGGACAGACTCTAGAGTTAAGGGGATGACCTCCCCCTTTGGTTTGAGGGGCCTTTTGGCTTGTTTTTTCTTCTCCAGGATTAAGGAGCTCGAAGTCTCTTTTCTTTTCTTCTCCTTGCCTACTTCAGGGAAGACGTACAAAGAACCGCTATTTCTTCAGCAGAAGGGGGACTCATCGGCACATCCTTCCCAAGACCTGCAAAATGACAAAAATTAATAAATATAGAAATAAAGTGCGAATGGAAACTTTCCAAAGAAGAAAGAAAATTACTGTGGTTTCGAGCCTCCTATCAGCCTCTTGATAACTCCATCCTGGCACGCTCATAGTATACTTTTTGAGACACCAATCCCTCAACCCATTGTCTCAGGTCAGGGATCACTTCCGGCACAAAAACCTTGGCTACAATACAAAAAGTCTTAGATGAAGGGAAAAGAAGAAAGAAGGAACAACAATAATAGGTACTCGGAAGGCCGAGCAAACACTTACGTTCCATGCTCCACTTCTCGGGGAACAACATATCTCCGGTGGGGATCAGGTCTTTATTCACATGAACCTTCCCATCCAACCTTGATCTTAGGTCTCGACTATACTCGAGAATGGGGTTTTGGTAGCCCGACGATAAACCTAGATCATGCCTCCTCGATAAATCCGAGGGCCATAGAGGCGCATGAGATGATCAAAGGTTAAAGGATGCCCCTCATTCTTAATTACGAATAATCAGAGGAGGACCACGATCCTCCAAAATGATGGATGGATCTGGCTCAAAGTGACATCGTACCTCTTACAGAAGGCAATGATGATAGGGTCCAAGGGACTTATTGTGAAAGGGTAGGAGTAGACAGTCAAATACCCTTCCTTGTAAGTAGTGATGGATTCTTCAGGGCTAGGCACTACAACATCCTTGCTAACCCAGTAACACTCCCATTTTACCTTCTTGAGGAGGTGCTTAGTATTTGTACACATGTACCTCGCTGTGGGCTCACATCGCCCTGATGTCAAGGGTATGTTTTTCACCTTGAAATTAGAGGCGGTCACATACTTCGTCGGAATGAAGTCAGCGAGAGGATATTCCACCGCGGCACCGACACCGGCGTGTTTTGATGAAGAGGCATTTTCTTTATGAGGGACAGTTTTGGAAGTCTTAGCCATTTTTTTTAAATGGGTAAGAACCGAGAGTTGGAGATTCGGCGTATTAAGAAGAGGTTAGCAAAGAAACTTGATGATTTGCAGAAAGACTTGAAAAACTCAGAAGGATTTTGAAGATTAGTGCAAGGAAGATTCAAAGTAATGTTTAAAGAAATGAGAAGAAGACCTATTTAGGGATTCACAGCGATGGTTCACAGGTACTCGTGGCCGACCATCAAAACACTCATTAATGACTTGGGAACCGTACTGACGCAATGCTTTGGTTGCTTCTCGCTTACGTCACAAGGGTGACATCGTAACTAGTCGCAATATAAGATCGAAAGCTCAGTTCGTTTCTTTGCATTACACTCCAAGAAACAAGTGGACTAGCTTTATACAGTTAAAATATGACTTGTCTGATTTTGCCATTTAATCGAAAATCGGGGAATCACGTCGAGGGTTAGTCTCGTAATGGATCAGGTTAGAGCATGAAGATAAGGTATCAGGCTCGAGGTGCTCGTTGAGATCGAGGCCAACAGCGATCGAGACCATATACGATAGACTTTGAACGAAGCGCCATGACGGAAAGGCAAAATATCCATAACCAGTCGAAGATCACGACGAAAATCCTTAAACACACCAGATCAAGGGCGGTTGTTTGGGATAATCATGGGATTTACTTCTGTAATTAGAGTTATACTATAATTAGGACTCCTCTACTATATAAAGAGGAGTCTCCATCATTTGCAGACATCTTACATTTACGAATATCAAAGCAATATAATATTTCTCATCTTATATTCTTGTTCATCGGCTTATTGTGTCTTTTACTATTCCGGCATTAATTAGTTCGAGGGCATACGAGCTCGAGAGCTTAATTATGTTCCAAAGCCAGTTTGCTTTATTTTATTGTCAATTCCCATTGATCATTTTTATATTTTGTTCATTGGTTTTAGTTAAAATCACGTATCGTTAAATCCACGTTATAAATTTAATTGTTATCCAATTTTTAAGGATAAGCACAAGCCATACGTGATATAAACTTGGATTGTGACATGAAGAAGTGAACTCTTGATAAAAATCACAGACTACATTTCTTTTACTAGAAAAAATAACAAATAATAGCTCGTATTCTGCTGACTTCGTGGCTAGAAGTCGAAGAGAATAAAGTATTACAGTATAGTTTTGTTCGTAGGCTTAGAGCACGGATCAAGCACTTCTTGTTGATAAGTTGTCTTGTTCTTAAATCTGTGCAAATTCTTACAAAATTCCAAATGCGTTGGATCTAAAGATGGGAGTAATACTTACTTCGTCCGTTCAATTTAGCGTAAATCATTTGAGTAGGCACGAAATTTAAGAAAAGAGTGAAGATTTTTGAGCTTATGGGGTAAACTGAGACACATATATTTTGTGTGACTATAAATCATTGCATAAAAGGTAAATTGTTTTTAAAATAAAAAAAATATTATTTTTTTTAAACAGACTAAAAAGAAGAAATAGATTCACATAAATTAAAAAGGAAGAAATATTAGATTAAACTAAAAGTCTTAGAAAGAGGCCAGTAGAGTCTTGAAGTTTGACTCTTGATATGGGGACACAAACATTTCTCCCAACAATCAAATGGTACTCCTTTTTTCCCTTTCCCTTAGCTTTTAACTAAAGGTACACAAAAGGCAAATATGACTAACAGGTCATTTTCATTTGGAATTGAAAGGGGTCATATTTCTCTCAAACCATTCATCTAGCGAACGACAAGCTCTTAATAATTTCATGTCTGGCTTTGATCCATTCTCGTCGGCAAATTTGAGGAAATTAAGAGCCCGTTTGGATTAGTTGGAAAAAAGTAGCTTTTAAGCACTTGTGCTTAAAAGCAGCTTTTAAGTGCTGAAACTTGTTTTATAAATAAGCAGTTACCTGTTTAGATAAAAGTGCTGAAGCTTAAAAAAAGTTATTGAAGTGTTTGGTAAACAAGTGCTTGTAAGAACTTTTTTNTATAAATTTAATTGTTATCCAATTTTTAAGGATAAGCACAAGCCATACGTGATATAAACTTGGATTGTGACATGAAGAAGTGAACTCTTGATAAAAATCACAGACTACATTTCTTTTACTAGAAAAAATAACAAATAATAGCTCGTATTCTGCTGACTTCGTGGCTAGAAGTCGAAGAGAATAAAGTATTACAGTATAGTTTTGTTCGTAGGCTTAGAGCACGGATCAAGCACTTCTTGTTGATAAGTTGTCTTGTTCTTAAATCTGTGCAAATTCTTACAAAATTCCAAATGCGTTGGATCTAAAGATGGGAGTAATACTTACTTCGTCCGTTCAATTTAGCGTAAATCATTTGAGTAGGCACGAAATTTAAGAAAAGAGTGAAGATTTTTGAGCTTATGGGGTAAACTGAGACACATATATTTTGTGTGACTATAAATCATTGCATAAAAGGTAAATTGTTTTTAAAATAAAAAAAATATTATTTTTTTTAAACAGACTAAAAAGAAGAAATAGATTCACATAAATTAAAAAGGAAGAAANAAACACTCCATCCCATAAAAAAATGCTTAAAAGCTGGTTTGACCAGCTTTTAAGCCCATCCAAACACCCTCTAAATTGTTGTGGTGCTTTTTCTATGGCTTCAAATTATAGAAAAATTATAGACCATTCGAGTATATGGAAATTTTTTTGGTGGGGAGCGATTCCTCGAATGGGGCTCTATTCGATGCGAGTTCAAATATAGTCGGGCTGCAATATAATTACCTGACACCACACCATATGGGAGAAAAAAAAAAAATCTAATGGCAACAGCATTGAAGAAAATCATGTGAGTATAGTGTTTTGCATATTCCAACCTCAAGGATTGTACGAACGCTGCAATATAATTTCAGAAAAAGGGTTATGTCAATTCCAGTCATGACCCTCTTCACTTAAAATTTATTGAGAGATTTGTACAAATAGGTTATTTTCACACTGTTATTTAACTTTTGTTCTTGTTTAAAAAATTGTATAAGGGTGGTCATTAAAAAAATTCATTTTTTTTAGAAAATTTTTATTTTATTTTTCAGAATTAGTATTTGGCCAAAAAAAAAAATTAATTTTTCACTTGAAGTTGAATTTTAAAATCTTTCAAAAATTTGAAAAATTTAAAAAGAATTATTTTTCAAAATTTTTACTTTAAATCACTTACAAAAATTTAAAAACAGCTTCAAATTATATTCATGGATCTAAAGCAATTCTGTTTTTATAATTTGTGGTAATCTTTACTAGCTTTTTCCTCAGTGTCTCGTTTTTTCGTCTTCGAATGGTCTATAGTTTAGCTTGTAATGTGTAGAGTTGCCAGTGGAGGAACTTGACCTTTAATTTATTTATGGCAATTCAAAACTCTATGAAATTTCCCTAGGTTAGTCATTAGAAGTAGCTCGATTTCTTTGTTTATCTTGAAATGGTATTAACAAATATTTCATTTTGTGATTCTAAAAATATGTGATTTATTTCAATACTAGTTATTAGGCAATACATGATAAGTTTAAATAAAGAGACTAAGATATGCAAACCAATACTATCTAGTTAGAGCAATTAGCAATGAACAATTGATGAAGAATCAATGATAACCAAGGCTTCAAAGATAGCCTTTTGCGATTAATAATGACAATAAATGAAGAACAATAAATGAACAAGCAATAAATCTGTAGAGTAATTGTTGAACATGTTTAGGCAAAAAGAGCAGAGAATATTGTATTGTATTCAATATATCTATCCCTTACAAAATGACAAGGGTCCCTTTTATATAGGAGGGGGGAATCCCAATATAGTACATGTCTAATAATAATGAGGAAATGCTATTGGTACAACTATATAATGGCTCAGTACGGATTTGTACTATCCTTGCAGACCTGGTCAGCTCTAACAACGTGTCCTTAGGAGCTTTCCCACCTTCCATGACGATCATCGATTTGTTCTACTCCGAGATTGACCATAGTGAACCTTCGATATGCTCCCTTGAGGGACGCTCCTCGATTTTATACTCTAAAATCTGCTTCGAGCTTCTCGAGGTTAGGCGTGGAGTGCCACAGTTTCCCAAAAGTCGAACTCCCCGATTTTGGCCGTATACAAATAGTCCCTGCATTTCTTAGAATAGAATGATATGAAACAATTTTGATCTCGATTTTCTCGAGCCTCTCGTGATGATGTCATGCATGTGGTGTAAGCATTTGAAGTAATCGAAATGTCCCGTCAGTTCGTTCTCGCAGAAGCATTGATTCCACCATATGTCCGTTTCCCCAGAAACATTGAATGCGCCGTCAGTTTCATCGTCATTCCTTAAAAATAAGTGATTACTTGACCAAAACTTCACTCATTCTTTCTTCAACCTTTAGCCCTTTCCCTTCTCTATATCCTCTTCTAACCTTCTATTTTTATGGTGTGTGACCACAAAGTTATACATCATCAACTTTGTCAGTCATGCCATGGCTTTTTTAAAGCTTTTTCCCACTAAGTGGGATTATACTAAGTTGTTATTGTTGTTGTTGGCCCGAATCAATAAGAGAAGGGCACCAAATTCTTCCCGTATCGGAAGATATGTGGTCATTATACCGCTGCTCATCTCTCTTAACTTTAACCAGGTGGGTCGCTTTATTCTTTTTCCTTTTTATGGAGAGAGGTGGCACTATCTACTAACTTTTGCATCCCACATCGGTACAATATCTCAAGAAGTGGCTTCACAATAGTAGCGTTGACGAGGCCAATACTTGCCAAGTTTTTCCACCATACCACAATTTTCTTCGCTTGTCAAAAGCATTTGCTCTTTGATTGGCTATAGCCTTTTCTTCGTCTATTTCTATTTCGGAGGAGGTTCTCGAAGACGCTACTCTAAAAACCAAAACGGAGTCTCCAAGCAAAGGGTTCTCGAAGATGTTTCTCTTGAGGATATACCCTCGAAAGTAGATTAGGCCCTTGACTGTTGTTTTTTGCTTCTTTGTTTCTTTGTAAGGCGCCCTCGCGGGCTTTGTAAGAATCTTTCATTAATATGAGAATTTCTTTATTTTGCCTTTAATTTCTGTTGAATCCAAGTGTATGACTCTAACGATTAGTCCGAATGCTGGACCTGAAACATAGTAAACCCTTAGGTTTTCAATTGATTAATATATGATGCTTCTTAAAGTCCTTTGTTATCCCTCAGACTAAGCTTGGATTAATTTGATGCGAACTTAGGCCACCGGGACTTGTGAGTCCTAGTTGAGTGAGATCTGGGTCTCGATTTTTGAAATAAATCTAGCCTTTTTAGGCTTCGTTGATAGTCCTCGAGTGAGAATTTTCTGAACTCAGGTAGCCTTTGGAATTAGCAACCGGGTGCATTTGCTTGATCATTCGAATTCGGGTAGCCCCTGAGGCTTAATAGTCGAGTGAGCGTTTTCTCGAAATCGCAATAAAGATAGCCTTGAAGCTTTATTAATAGTCCCTAAGAGAGAACTTGCTCGAACTCGGGTATCCCTTGGGCTTAATAGTCGAGTGAGTGTCTGCTCGAACCTGACTCGTAGATTGTTCTTAATAATTTCTGACAAACTGATTCCCGATGCCTAGGTCCTGACGTCACCATTATGTCATGAGCTGTTGAAGTGACTGAAGGGTTGCTTTTTGCAGCTTGAGAAGAAAGATGTTCGGATGAGGGAGGGGCTCAAAGCCAGGGGTATTGAGATACTTGGATTCAAGCAGCGTGTAGATGAGATAGCCTCCGAGAGAGATACCCTCCAGGGAAAGTTGACTTTGGTTGAGCATCATTTTAAGGATACAATGGCGGATAGTAGTAAGTATAAGGATTTCCATGCTGAATTTGTCACCGCGCTATCTGCAGCCAAGTCCAAAGCCAATGCACTCATATCCTTGTACCAAGAAGATGCTGCTGCTGCAAATACTTGATTAAGATCTCGGAGATAGGCTCTCAAGGATGTACATACATAGGGCATCGATTTTTCTATTGAGATCGAGAGGGTGAAGGCCCTAGAGGAAGAATCGGCAGCTCTGCTTTCTTTAGATGATGGTTCTGCCAGTGGTTCGGCCAGTGGCTCGGAGGATGATGAAGATGAAGGAGAAGTCCCCGAGGGGGAGGAGGCCGTTGATGTTCTGGGGGTCGAGGGCCAAGTCCTTGAAGGCACAACTTTTGAGGGAGCTCCATCATGTCAAGTGATCTCGACGGTATATTAGTTTTTTTTTTGTTCCTTTTTTGTGTAAGGGTTCCAGGCGCGAGTCTTGTAAATATGTCTTTGTGAACCTTTGTTATATATCTATGGATCTTTGCTTTTCTTCATTTATTTTCTACCCTTTGCCTTTTTGGATAAATTTTGATGCTTATCGATAACAAGTCCGATGTGACATACTTAGAATATAAATCCCTCAGGTTTTCATGCTCGATGAATGATTGATAACAGTTGAGCATTCCCGGTTCGATCCTTGAGCCAAATTTCGAGCTGGGGCTATTAACCCTCAAGTTTTTAACACATTTACCCTTAGGCTCTTTAGATCGGCCCTTGGGCTCTTTAGGCTGGCCCTTAGGCTCTTACTCATTGGCCCTTAGGATCTTTATAGATTGGGTCAATGCGACCTCTAATATGGTTGTAGTTTTCCCTCATTTTGGCTAAAGACTGTTGATTATGCCTTAGCATGTTTTATGTTCGTCGGACTCTTCGATCGCTCAAACGAGAACCTCGATTATGAGTCGATAGGTGCTGATAGCTGGGTACCTCGGGAGGTTCTCTTGAAGGCTAAGTTCTCGAAACATTTTCATCGAAGGCTGATTGTTTTTTAGGCCTTTTCATCGATGGCTGATTGTTTTCAAATCCTTTTTATTGTTCGGAACTGATATTATCGAAGCTCCTTTGCTTATGCCGAAGGTATCCTAATTAACGGGTTTTTTGGATGTATTGTCAAGGTATTTGAAGGCCTTTAGTTTTATGGTGGAAGCCGTACGTGTCCGAGCCGCATTAATTCGGTTGTAGCCTTTTAGTTCGACCGGACGCTTTATGTTTGCTCGTAGCCTTTAGTCCCCACGGCGGTGACCTTGTCGTCTATTTGAGGATATGCCTTTTTAGGAGCCTTAGAAGTTTGCATATATAGACCTGGACTTAATATTAGGGTTATGCCTTTTTAAGGTTTTATAAATTTGAGTATGCCTGTTTGAGGTCTTATAAGCTCAATATTGCGTCATTGAGGTCTTATAAGTTTGGGTATGCCTCGTTGAGGTCTTACAGATTTGATGCTTCCTCAGTGAGGTCTTATGAGCTCGAGTTTTTGATGGCTTCGATGAGCTGACTATCAATGATAGTCCTCGAGTGTTCTATGATTTTTGGCCCTTGATCCGTTTTGCGTGATAGTAGTAAACTTCTTTGAGGCACACAACATTTTGACAAGCAGAGAGGATTATTTGATTACTTGATATATGTGTACATGTTCTTGCCTTTGAAGGCTCGATGTTTCTACATGGACACGGTTCATTTGACCTTTTGGCGCATTAAAATATTTTCCTATCGAGGCCCCCTTATGCGTGACTCAATTTTTTTTAAAAGATAACCTTCGAGGGGGATGCTCCCCAGTATTCAGTCTAATTGAGAAGATAACCTCCGAGGGGGATGCCCAATATTCAAGCCTAATTTAGAAGAAGCCCTGAATACTTGTTGAGTTCTCCTTAGGTAGCATATAGATGTTGCCTCATTAAAAACCTCACCGATAAAACCCATTTGGGATAAAACCTGATCGAAAGGAAAAAGAGTGCAACACATGCTTTAGAAACCCAAGGACTTCGAGTTGAAGGCACTTCAGAGTCTCCCATCGAACACATGTAAGAAATTAGTATGAGATATAAAGCGAAAATGGAGAAGGTTATACCTTAGAAATAATATCATTTGAGCATTGTGTTGGCCCAAGTTTAGGTGAAATTTTGAAGAATGACAAATGGACTTAGTCATGAACTATGTCCATCATATGATACATAGTGTTTATCAACCTATACAAGTGAGATACACGTCAAGAAGAAAAGTCTCAAGGGTCAAACAACAATATCTTCTGAACTGATCGAAAATGTTGTATATTGGATGAGGAGAGGACGTCTCCTTCTAGGAAGAGGACACAATACGGATAAAGGATAGGGTTGGAGTTTGTATTGTTCAAGGACTCAAATTCGATGGAAGATCAGCAATTGAGTCTCAATCAAACTCTAATTACTAACTCATTAAATAACTATGATTGTTCTCTTTTACAGGTATTGCACATGCGTAGAAGTTAAACTAAATTGAGAGAAAAAGAGAAAGGCAATTTTGCAAGTAATTTATGTGAGATTTAAGTGTGCACTCCTGAAGCTACTTGAACGAGATAGAAGAACCAAT
Organism: Nicotiana glauca; assembly: GCA_026770625.1. Lineage (NCBI taxonomy): Eukaryota > Viridiplantae > Streptophyta > Magnoliopsida > Solanales > Solanaceae > Nicotiana > Nicotiana glauca. Next base: position 26,118 of record MU682979.1, on the reverse strand, counting down.
TCCATTTTGTTTATTCTTATTCTAGTTCAATTGTAGTAGGTAGTTTAAAGTTGTCCTTCCAGCTTTCATAAAAGCAATTGTATTAGGTACTTTGAGTATTCAAGTTAGAGTTAACTTGAAAGTGTCGCAACAGTTGAGGCTGTGTGCCACACTGAGATTAGAGTTAATCTATAGGTTTACAAGAGTTTTGTAAATGCTGTTTTGGCTCAGTGATTTTAGTGGATGTTTGGGAAAATCCTACTGAGTAGTAGGTCGTGGTTTTTTCACCTTTTGAACCAGGTGTTTTCCATGTAAAAATCTCTATGTTCTTTATTTTCAGTACTTTTAATTTTGCAACAGTAGTAGTTAGAACACCTAGAAGAACCAGGTTCTTCTAGATCAAAAATTGGGTACCATACAAATTACCCCCCTTGTGTGGTATTGACGTTTAGAACATCAATTGTATCAGAGCGGGTTATCCTTGGAGAGGCTAACACCTTAGGAAAAGATCAACATGAGTGCACCACCTGGGAACTGGGAAGGGCAATCCACTACCAGGCCTTCACTTTTCAATGGACAGTACTATTCTTGGTGGAAGAACAGGATGAGGAATTACATCATAGGAGAAGACTATGAACTCTGGGACATAGTCACTGATGGTCCTTTAGCAAACAGAAAGAAGAATAAGGAAGGAGTGGATGTGCCAAAGACAAGGGCTGACCGCACTGCTGAAGACCTGAAGAAGTGGGAGAAAAATGCTAAGGCCAAGAAATGGCTTGTATGAGGACTAGGTCCAGATGAGTATAGTAGGATCCAAAGATGTACTACTGCTAAGGAGATATGGGAGACTTTGCAAGTGGCTCGTGAAGGAACACCTCAAGTGAAATGATCTAGAGGAACACTGCTGGATTCTTAATATGAGAACTTTACTATGAAGGAAGGAGAAACTATCCAAGATATGTATACTAGGTTCACGACACTGAGAAATGAACTTAAGTCTCTTAGAAGAATTATTCTTGAAGAAGACAAGGTTGAGAAAATTCGTACAAGGGCTCTGCCAGTCTTATGGGAAAGCAAAATCACTGCCATTTAGGAATCCAAGAATATTGCTACTCTCAGATTGGATGAACTAATTGGAAATCTTACTGCTCATAGACTGAGAAGGAAAACCATGAAGATGGATACACCTAAGAAGGAGAGAAGCCTAGCTCTCAGAATTGCTGAAGGTTTAGATCTGGAAGATGATGAGATAGCAATGATCACCAGAGATTTCAAAAAGTACCTGAGGAGAGGAAAGAGTTCTTCAAGAGGTACAACCTTCAACAAGTCAAGAGCTCTTGAGAAAAAGACCAATGAGGGTTGCTACAAGTGTGGTAAGACTGATCACATGATCAAGAACTGCCCTCAATGGGAAATTGAGCGGAAGAAAGAAAGGGCTGAAGAAGGAATATGAAGAAGGAACAAGTTCAACCAAAAAGGAACAAAGGTTCAATCAAGGCCATGGTTGCTGCTTGGGGAGAAACCTCAGATGATGACTCAGAAGATGAAGCTGAAGAAGAGCAAGCACTGATGGCCATCAGAGAATCAGATGGTGAATAAGAGATAATTCTTCATCTCAAAGACAAGATCAATTTTTTGTCTAAAGGAAGGTTGGTTGAGCTGTTACTAGAATTCATTGAGGAGTCTGAGATAATCAACATTGAGAAGGAAGTTCTGTCTAGGGAATGTGTGATCCTAAAAGCAAAATGCAAAAGTCTAGAATCTAGGGCCAATGAAAGTGATAACACAAATGCTGAGTTGAAGAACTAGATTCTTAAACTTGATAACAGTGTCATAGAACTTAGATCTAAAAACTTAAAACTGAAACTAGGAAAAGGAAAGAAGAAAGCTGATCACACTTATCTAACTCTAGAAGAAATTTTGGGAAAAATGAAAGATGAATTTTATAAGAAAGATGAATTCATCAAAGTCCTAAAGGAAGATCTAGGAAAGGTGAAACATGTACTAGACAGAACTTGTAAGTGGAACAAGGCTTCTGATGTACTCTGTAGGCTGCAAGAGCATCACAGTAGCAATAAAAGAGGACTTGGCTATGGGACTCAAGCTCCAAAATGGGACCCTAAAAGCAAGTACCTCACACTTCCTGAAATAAAATCTGCACACACTGTGGCAAGACTGTCCATTACAAAAATAAATGTAATGCAAAAGAAAAGGCCAGTCAAAAGAACAAAGCCTTTGTTCAAGAGAAAACCAAGCTGTTTGGGAGGGCAAAAAGGAATTTGATTCATCCTTTTGCCTATATAAAGGGACCCGAACTAGTTTGGGTTCCTAAGACTAACCCCTGATTTCCTTTTGTAGGTCCAAGTGAAAAGGATGAGCCAAATATGGTATATGGATAGTGGCTGCTCAAAATATATGACTGGGAACAAGGACCGGTTCCTTTCACTTGAGGACTTAAAAGGAGGTAATGTCTCCTTTGGAAATGGAAAGAAAGGTGAGATCATTGGGGTTGGAAATGTAGGCAAGACAGATTCTCATTCTATAGAGAATGTCTACATGATAGATGGCTTGAAATATAGCCTAATAAGTGTGTCACAATTGTGTGACAGAGGTAACCTTGTAGCTTTTACCTCTACCAAATGCTTTGTGATTAACCTTACCACTGACAAGATTATTTTGCAGGGAAAAAGAGTTAACAGTATTTACATTTTAGATTTGTCTACTCTTTCAGAAAATAAACTCACTTGCTTAAGTGTGTTGGTCAATGATCCCCTACTATGGAGCAAAAGACTTGGTCATGGAAGTCTAAATCAGCTTAACAAATTAGTCTCTAAAGACTTAGTGACAGGGTTACCTAATATCAAGTTCAAAGAAGAAAAACTTTGTAAGGCATGTGCAAGGGGGAAGCAGGTAAGATCATCCTTCAAAAGCAAGAAAATGGTAAGTACAACCAAGTCGTTGGAATTGGTCCATATGGATCTATGTGGTCCTATGAGAACCATGAACAGAGGTGGAAAGAAATATGTAATGGTGCTTGTTGATGATTATTCTAGATTTACCTGGGTTCTATTTCTAACCTCCAAAGATGAAGCATTTGACATGTTCATTGCATTTGTTAGAAAAATTCAAAAACAATTAGGAAATCAACTTGCATCCATTAGGTCTGATCATGGAACTGAATTTGAAAATTCCAAGTTTGCTGAATTCTGTGATGAAAATGGAACAGATCATAATTTCTCTGCCCCTAGGACCCCTCAACGAAATGGAGTAGTTGAAAGAAAGAATAGAACACTTGAGGACATGGCTAGAATCATGCTGCTTTCTAGTAAATTGCCCCACAGCTTTTAGGCATAGGCTGTAAACACTGCATGTTACATAATCAATAGATGTATGACCAGACCTCTGGTAGAGAAGTCCCCTTATGAATTTCTTAAAGGGAGAAAACCAAACATATCCCATCTTAGGGAATTTGGTTGCAAGTTCTATGTGCATAATAATGGAAAAGGCTCCTTTGGTAAGTTTGATCCCAGAAGTGATGAGGGAGTGTTCTTGGGATATTCTTCACATAGCAAATCATATAAAGTGTTTAATAAAAGAACTCTGTGTGCTGAAGAAACTGTACATGTAGTATTTGATGAAACTAACATTCTTTCTAAGAGACAGGAACATGAAGATGAAGCCATTGGATTGGTAAAGGAATTGACTAAATCCCCAGTACAAGTCAAAGTGACATCAAAAGAAAGAACATGTGATAGAACAGGTCCTTCTAATAAGGGCAATCTGACAGGGGAAACTAATGAAGAAGAAATTGAATCAAACCCCCAAGAGGAACTTGTTCTTGAACCTGTTCTTCAGCAACAGATTATGGGAGAGACATCTAACAGAAACCAGTTGGTTATGAAACCTCACAAGAATCGAATTTCTCATCCCATTTAGAACATTATTACTAATCCAACATTTGGAGTCAAAACTAGATCACAACTGAAGAATCTGTGTGCTTTTGATGCTTTCTTATCTCTTGTTGAACCTAAAAATGTTGTTGAAGTTTTACAGGATGCAGATTGGGTGAATGCAATACAGGATGAACTCAACCAATTTGAAAGAAGTCAAGTTTGGCATTTAGTTCCAAGACCCAATGACATATCAGTCATTGGCACAAAAATGGGTCTTCAGGAACAAACTTGATGAAGATGGAACAATTACAAGAAACAAGGCAAGGCTGGTGGTTCAAGGCTACAGTCAAGAGGAGGGCATTGACTATGATGAGACATTTTCTCCAGTTGCAAGACTAGAGGCAATCAGACTCCTCATAGCCTTTGCAGTTCATATGGAATTCTCTCTCCATCAGATGGATGTAAAAAGTGCCTTCCTGAATGGCTACCTAAAGGAAAAAGTGTTTGTGAAACTACCCCAGGGTATGAAATCAAGGAATGTCCTAAGCATGTGTACAATTTAGACAAGGCTCTATATGGGCTCAAGCAGTCCCCAAGAACTTGGTATGAACGACTATCTAAATTCCTACTGGAGCATGGTTACAAAAGAGGTAAAATTGATAGTACCTTGTTCTTAAGGGAAAAAGATAAAGACCTTATTGTTGTGAAAATATATATTGATGACATAATATTTGGGATCACTACTGATAGGTTGAGTAAGGACTTTGCAAAACTAATGGGGAGTGAGTTTTAAATGAATATGATGGGTGAGCTTAACTTTTCTTAGGTTTGCAGTTCAAACAAAGTCCAAATGGAACCATGATCCATCAGCAGAGGTATACAAAAGAAGTAATCAAAAAGTATAAAATAGAGGATTCTAAAGAAGTAGATACACCAATTGCAACTGCCACTAAATTAGATGTTGATGAACCTGGTTCATTAGTTGATCAACAGTTATATAGGGGTATGATTGGTTCACTCTTGTATCTTACTGCCAAAAAATATGACATTGTTTTTAGTGTAGGGCTTTGTGCTCATTTTTAGGAAAATCCAAAATATTCTCACTTGACTGTTGTCAAGAGGATACAAAGATATCTGAAAGGCACCACTGATCTGTGTCTTTGGTATCCCAAAGGTAGTAATTTCAATCTAGTAGGATATGTTGATGTTGATTATGCAGGTTTCCTAGTGGATAAGAAGAGCACCTCAGGTATGGCACACTTCCTTGGTTCATGTCTTGTGTCATGGCCTACCTAAATGCAAAATTCAGTAGCTCAATCTACTGCTAAAGCTGAGTATGTTGCTGCTACTTCTTGTTGTGATCAATTGCCATGGATTAAACAATAGCTGGTAGATTTTGGAATTGAAGTGGGATATATTCCAATATTATGTGATAACACCAGTGCTATAAGTATGACAAAGAACCCTTTTTATCATAAAAGGACCAAGCATATAGATGTTAGATACCACTTCTTAAGAGATAACTATGAGAAAGGATTGATTTCAATAGAATTTTGTGCTACTAATAAACAAATAGCTGACATCTTCACTAAAGCACTGAGTAGAGAAAACTTTGAGAGGAACTAATTAGAATTAGGGATGATTAAGATCACCTAAAAGGACTAGTTCAGAATGCATAATGGAAAAAAAGGGAAAAATGAATTTTTTTTTGTTCGGAGTTCTCACTTTGTGTAAATATCTAGATCAATTCTTACTCAGTCGCATACTTTAATCAGTATACTCCTGTGATATGTGTATGTATGACTCACTGATCTCTTACAAAGTTTTTCTATTATGACATTTGAGGCATGTTCAAGAGAGTTCTACTTGAAGAACCTGGTTTATCAGTATATGCTAATGAGAAAGTTCAAGTATGTTTTCTATACTTTGTACAATTAGAAAGATTAATTTTCCAATCACGAGCATAAGTCCTAATTTCATCAAACTCCCAAAAATTCTATCCGTTTAGAATTGAACCAGTTCCGTTCTCCTAGAACTCTAAAAACAGGATTTTTGCCTAAAATGTAGCGATGCCTAATAATCACTAAAGTGACCAGAATTATACTTTGATTATACTCCTAATTGACTCCTGAAAAAGCTGTCGTTACCTAAATTAATTCTAATCACCTTAAATATTCACCATACCCTTCTTCATTATCTCATAACCGTCAAAAACCCCTCTCCAGTTCTGATCATCTCTTTTCTATAAAAAATTCCCAAATCTTTTCCAGAAATAATTCACTATGACTAATCCCAAGATAATTCAGGCACTCCCCCACTAGTATCCCCTTCTAATACGTCTTCATCTACTCCTCCTAGTGTTTTGGGAAAACCTAGGTTTCATAGACAGAAAATGTTTGCTAGAAAAATTGTGGCTTTTGGGTCTCTAAGAAAAGCCATAAAGGAGAAATTGAGGGCTAGCTAGAAGAAGGAAAGTCCTGCTCAAGAATCTGACTCCAGCTCTGAGTCTGAAGCCCTTATTTCTACTAGCGAATGTGAAGAACATGGGTCTTCTGACACTGAGAACAATCAAGAAACCCTTGGTGAGGTAAATACTTGTTTGGTATTTTTTGATTTGGTTGAAAATGTATATAATTGGTTTGTTTTGGTTGGTTCCATGAAAGATTTAAAGGGGGCTGAATCAAGCAAGATAGAGGTAAAAAGGAAAAAAAGTTATTGTTATCTGTGGAGGTGTTGGAGAGAGTGGAAACAAGTCAGGGGGAAGTGGTTCTGGGGAGGCTGCTGAAGGGCTTGTTCATCTGAGCAAGCAACAAGATAAACCTGGTTCATCTGTTGAGGAAACCCCAGCTGACATTCTGAAAAAGGTTAGAGCTAGTTATGCTCTAAAGAAGTTCAAACCTTCCTCACAAAAGGCTCCAACTGCTTCTAAACCAACACAGAAAAACAAAGTGTCATCTGCAAAGCCTATTGTCCCCTCAATACCAAAAGGAAGAGCTACTAGAAACAGGGTCAAACAAAGTAAAACAGAGTTACAAAAAGCTCTGGAAGAAAGCAGGAAAAAGAAGAAGGAGAAAGGAAAAGCAAAGGTTGTGGAAAGTTCTGAGGCTGCAGAAAAAGAAGATGAGGAGATGGAACCGGTCCATCAAGAAAGAGGAACAACTGTGGAGGTTCCTACACCTAAACCAAAAAAATCCAAGACTTCTTCGAAGAAGTCTTTCTCTGAGCCTGTATCTGCTGAACCCTCTTTAGCCAAGACAACTAGATCTGTAGTAAAAGGAAAGCAAGTAAAAATTACTGCAGAAGAAGAAGAAGAATGGATTGGGGAAGAAGAAGAGGAGGAATCTGAGAAGGAGCAAGATAGGTTTGCCATCTTTGGCAGAAGAAAGATTTTAAAAGAAAGATTGTTGAAAGACCTGGATGAGCCAGGAATGAGAAAGCTGGTGGATACCCTAGCTACACAAGGGTGGTGGGACATGGTTATTGAAATGGATGGGAAGCTGACCAGGAAGGAGTTGATCGAGTTTATGGCCAATGCCACTATGAAGAATGGATTTGTCACCAGCATAGTGAAAGGAGTAAAGATGCAGTTTGATGCACCCAAATTGGGTGAGATTTTGGACATACCCAGTGTGGGATATAATGATTATACTAGTCAGAGGTGGCCTTGTCTGGTTTCTCTCCCTACTGCTCTCCAAATCACCAAAAATTTTTGTGATACTGCAATGGCTGAAGATGTGCCTGAAGCCAGGTTTGTGCAGAAAAGTGAGATGAGGGCTGAGCACAAAGTCCTGTTTGAGTTTGTTAACAAGTGCTTGCTGCCCAGACAGGAGAGGAGGCACACTACCATCTACATGGACCTGGTTCTTATAGAGTGCCTTGTGAGAGGAATGCAGATAAATTGGCTTGTTTTCATTGTCAAATTGTTGGATAGGGTCACCAATGGCTCCAAGGTTCATGCCACTCCATATGGGTTCCTATTGACTACTGTTCTGGAAAGGCTGAATGTGCCTTTGAAGAAATGAGAGATGACATCAAGCAAGGAACACTTTAGTGTCAAGACTCTTATGGCTTATGACTATCCAATAAATGCCACCCCAGTTGAACCTGGTGCATCTCTGAAGACTCCTGTGAACAGCAAGGTTAGGGCTTTGGTTCAAGAATGTGGAACTAAGGATACTGAAATTGCTAGGCTGCATGCTCGTGTTGCTAAATTGGAAACTGAGAGAGATGGCCTTAGAGCTGAGCTAGAAAAGGAAAAGTAGAAGAGTGATGGAATGCTGCAGAATATGTTCAACCTTCTCTAAACCCAGCCCTCTAGTTCCTCCAAGCCTTAGGATGTCCAGTTCTTGTCTTCTGCACCCATCTAGAACACCCTAGTGACCCAGATTCGAGACTTTTTACTCATGTTGGAAGTTTTTCTTTCTTTTTGTGGTTTGTTGATGCAAACATATCCTTATCAATGAAAATTGCTTTTATCTTGTTCTATGAAGATTCTGATCTTAATAGTTAATTTTGTTTGTTGGTTGTTGATTAATTGAACCATGTTTTCACTTGCAGTTGCCCCAGTGGCCATGAGTAATTATATAAAACTTTTCGATGATTCCAAAAGGGGGAAGATATATTGTTCTTTACTCTTTATTCTGAATAATGTGATATTTATAACCTAATTAAACCTGGTCCTTGATGATAAGTTAAAATTCTAAGTTAAAGTGTTGATGGTTAAGCTAAGTTCCTACATGTTCTTTGAGCAGTAAAAGCACATAGTTTGTCATCATAAAAAAAGGGAAATTTGTTGGCCCAAGTTCAGGTGAAGTTTTGAAGAATGACAAATGAACTCAGTCATGGACCAGGTCCATCATATGAGACACAATGTTTATTAACCTATACATGTGAGATGCACGTGCAGAAGATAAGTCTTAAGGATCAAGTAGCAATATCTTCTGAACTGATCGAAAAGATTACATATTGGATGAGGAGAGGAAGTCTCCTTATAAGAAGAGGACACAATTCAGATAAAGGATAGGGTTGGAGTTTGTATTGTTCAAGGACTCAACATCGATGGAAGATCAACAATTGAGTCTCAGTCAAGCTCTAATTACTAACTCATTAAGTAACTATGATTGTTCTCTTTTAAAAATGTTGCACATACGCAGAAGTTAAACTAAATTGAGAGAAAAAGAGCAAGGCAATTTTGCAAGCAATTTATGTGATATTTAAGAGTGCACTCCTGAAGCTACTTGATTGAGATAGAAGAACCAGTTCCATTGTGTTTATTCTTATTCTAGTTCAATTGTAGTAGGTAGTTTAAAGTTGTACCTTTCCGGCTTTCAAAGAAGCAATTGTATTAGGTACTTTGAGTATTCAAGTTAGAGTTAACTCGAAAGTGTCGCAACAGTTGGGGTTGTGTTCCACAATAGGATTAGAGTTAATCCATAGGTTTACAAGAGTTTTGTAAATGTTGTTTTGGCTCAGTGATTTTAGTGGATGTTTGGGAAAATCCTACTGAGTAGTAGGTCGTGATTTTTTCACGTTTTGAGCCAGGTGTTTTCCATGTAAAAATCTATGTGTTCATTATTTTATGTACTTTTAATTCCGCAATAGTAGTAGTTAGAACACCTAGAAGAACCAAGTTCTTCTAGATAAAAAAATTGGGTACCACACAAATCACCTCCCTCTTGTGTGGTATTGACGTTTAGAACATCACATTGATATGTTCTAATTTCTTGGAAGTTGCTCGCCTTCCATGGTGCCAAGTTTGTAGGAACCTTTGCCTACTACTCTAAGGACGTGGTACAATCCTTCTAGCTCGAGCCTAACTTCCCTTCATTTGGATTTCGAGTGTTGAGTGTGACTTTCCTTAGGACTAAGTCCCTGACTCTGAAGTATTGGAGGTTTGTCACATGTTATAATATCTCTTGATCCTTTGTTTTTGGCTGGCCATTTGGACTAGTGCATCCTCTCGCTTTTTATCTAGTAACTCGAGGGATGTATTCATGGACTTGCTGTTCCAGTCCTCAGTGGCATGCCAAAAATCTAGAATTTGGCTCTCCGACCTCGATCAGTATCAAAGCCTTGGACTCGTATACCAAAGAGAACGGTGTCTCTCCTGTTCTTGACTTCGAAGTTGTTCAGCATGCCCATAAAACTTCGGGCAACACCTCTCTCCATTTTCCCCTCTCATTTTCTAACCTCTTTTTCATGTTTTGGATGATGGTCTTGTTCATGACTCGGCCTGTCCATTTTCACAAGGGTGATAGGGCTCTGATAGGATCCTCTTGATTTTATGATCCCCGAGAAATTTTGTCACCTTGCTGCCTATGAACTGCTTCCCATTATCACATATAATCTCGGATGGGATACCAAATCGGCATATGATGTGGTACCTGATGAAGTCAATGACTTTTTTTTCTCTTATCTTCTCGAAGGCATGTGCTTCCGCCCATTTCGGGAAATAGTCAGTCATAAACAGAATAAATCTGGCTTTACCTAGTGCTATTGGTAGGGGGTGGGCGATATCCATCCCCCATTTCATGAACGACCATGGTGATAAGATTGAATGTAGCTATTCACCGGGTTGGTGAATCATTGGTGAAAACCTTTGGCATTTGTCACACCTTCGAACGAATTCCCTTCTGTCCTTCTTTATGCTTTCCCAATAGTAGCCTGCTATGATCACCTTTCGAACCAAAGAATCGACGACGGAATGATTTCAACAAGTGCCCTCGTGGATTTCTTGAAGTACATAATCGATGTCCCCCGATCCCAAGCATACTGATAGAGGTCCGTCGAAGGTTTTTCGATATAGTGTTCCATTCTTGTTGAGTGAAAATCGAGCTGCTTTGGCTCGAAGGGCCCTCGATTCCTTCGGGTCTGTGGGCAGCTTCATGTTTCTCATATAATTGATGTATTTATTACTCTAATCCCATGTTAGACTTGTTGAGTTGATATAGGCGTGGCCTTCTTCAATCACTGACTTGGATAACTGTACAACAACCCCCGTGAGTACGACATCTTCTTCGACGTTTGACCCCACGTTCGCGAGAGGATCGGCCTCACTGTTCTGATCTCGAGGAATGTGGACCGGAGTCCATTCTTTGAAATGATGCAATAGGACCTAAAGTTTTTCTAAGTATCTTTGCATCCTGTCTTCTCGAACCTTGAAGCTCCCATTTACTTAGTTTACTACCAGGAGGGAGTCGTATTTTACTTCGACGGCTTCTGCTCCTAGGCTCTTGGACAGCTCGAGACCTACAATAATAGCCTCATACTATGCCCCGTTGTTAGTGAATTTTAGAGTTTTTACAGATTGCGTAATCATGCTGCCCGTAGGCAATTTCAGAACGATACCGAGCCTGGACCCTTGTACGTTCGAGGCACCGTCGGTGAGTAGGGTCCATACCTACGATGATGTGCCCATTTCTAGCAAGAGTTCTTTCTCTACCTTGGGCACGAGGCCAGACATAAAATTAGCCACAAAGTTTGCCAAAATTTGGGCTTGATACCTGTTCGGGGGTTGGTACTCGATATCATACCCTCCGAGCTCGATGGTCCATTTGGCCAATCTGCCCGATAATTCAGGCTTGTGAAAGATGTTTTGAAGAGGGTATATGGTTAAAATACATATATGATGGCACTAAAAATAAGGTTTTAATTTCCGAGATGAATTTATTAATGCAGGAGCTAATTTTTCTAAGTGTGGATACCTAGTTTCAGCATCTCCTAGAGTCCGACTTATATAATAAGCAGGGAATTGCGTAACCTGTTCTTCCCGAACCAACTTACCACTTACCGCTACTTCGGATATGGCCAGATACAAGTATACCATTTCATCTTCCTTCGGGGTGTGGAGTAAAGGCGGGCTCTAGAGATACCGCTTTAATTCCTCTAAAGCACGTTGGCATTCTTGGAGTCCATTCAAAGTTGTTTTTCTTCTTGAGAAAGGAGAAGAGATTACTCCGATCTGACAATCTCGAGATGAATCGGCCTAAGGCCACTATCCGCCCAGTCAGCCGCTGTACGACCTTCAAATTGTTCACCACTGTGATTTCTTCAATGGCCTTGATTTTGTCGGGATTGATCTCGATCGCCCTATTCGACACTGTAAAGCCTAAAAATTTTCCCGATCCTACTCTGAAGCCACATTTCTCGGGGTTGAGCTTCATTTTGCAACTTCTAAGGATATCAAATATTTCCTGCAAATAAGTCAAATGGTCTTCTGTGCGCAGAGAGTTAACTAGCATGTTATCAATGTAAACTTCCATATATTGGCCTATTTAATGTTCAAACATTTTATTAACTTGGTGTTGGTACAATGCTCTTCCGATTTTTAGCCTGAAAGGCGTTACATTATAATAGTATGTACCATACTTCGTGATGAATGAAGTCTTTTCCCTGTCTTCTGGGTTCATTTGAATTTGATTATACTCGGAATAGGTGTCGAGAAAAGTGAGGAACTCGTGGCCGGCCGTGGAATCGATTTAGGGATCGATGTTGGGCAATGGAAATGAGTCTTTGGGGCTTGATTTATTCAAGTCTTTGTAATCTACATACATTCTTAATTTATTTCCTTTTTAGGGGACCACTACTACATTAGCCAACCATTAAAAGTATTTTACCTCCCTAATTGATACTATTTTTAGGATTTTTGTTACCTCGTCTTTGATGAATGCATGTTTTACTTCGAATTGAGGCCTCCTTTTTTGCTTTACTGGTTTAAACCTGGGATCGACACTTAGACGATGGGTGGTTATTTTTGACGGGATCCCTGTCATGTCTAAATGGGACCAAGAAAAGCAATCAATATTGTTAATAAGAAATTGGATGAGTTTTTTCCTAAGTTTGGGCGTTAATACCGTTCACCTTTCGATCGGGAAGATGCGCAATCAAGGCAGCCTATTCGAGTTCTTCAACTGTTGATTTTGTTGCATCCGACTCCTTGGGGGAAATAAAGGTCCGAGGAGTGAGGAAGTCTTCTTCATCATCTTCATTCGAATGCTCACAAACCACCTGTTCCTCGGGGGCTGGCCTATTTCCTAACTCATCCTCGATGGGGAGAGTCAATGTTGGTGCCATGTCATTTACCGCGAACATCTCCTTTGATGCATGTTGTTCTTCGTACACAATTTTGGTACCATCTTTTTTTAGGAACTTCATCATCTGGTCAAGAGTTGATGGTACCACCCCCTTATTGTGTATCCACGGTATTCCAAGTAAGGCATTGTACCTTATGTCACCTTTGATGACATGAAATTTGGTGTCTTGAACTGTACTAGACACGTTGACTGGGAGGATGATTTATCCCCTCGTAGTCTCGCTTGCATGTTGAATCCATTGAGGATTCGAGAGGTGGGTATGATCTGATCAAGTAGTCTGAGCTGCTCCACCACCTTCGCCCTGATTACGTTGGCCGAGCTACCTGGATCCACGAGCACACATTTAATTTGAATGTTATTCTAAAGAAAAGAAATCACCAGTGCATCATTATGTGGTTGGGACAAGGCCTCGATGTCTTCTTCTCTAAATATAAGGGTGTCCTCGGGTATATGGCTCTGAATTTTCCTTTCCGTTGCGATGGTCACTTTTGGCCCATTTGAACACGGGTCCCTGTGGGATGTCGGTTCCTCTAACAATTATATGAATGATATGCTGAAGTTATTCTAGTCCGTTCTTTCCGTTCACCTCTCTTTCTATGGTTCTTGGCTCAGCTATTGAGGAATTCTCGAAGGTTCCCTTCGGTGATCTACCGGGTGACCTCCTCTCGGAGACACCTATAATCCTCGGTCTTATTATTGTAAATGCCATGGTATTCACACATCAAGTTGGGTTTCCTTTGGGAAGGATCTGAATGTGCGGGCTTTAGCCATCTGGTATCCTTGATTCAACCCATGGTTGATATGATGTCCGAGACATCAATGTTGAAGTTGTATTCTTACAATCGAGGTGCCTCCATTGGCCTCGAATTCCTATCAAACCTGTTTTTCCTCATAAGTCCCCGAGAGTTTTAACCTCAATCTGTTCTTTGATCGTCTCGAGGTGTATTACCCCTTGGGGCATTGCTTCATTCTTCTACATACGGTTGGTATCTTTCCTTGTTTGGTCTCGACTACCTTTCTATAAACCTTTGTTCTTTTGTTATGAGCCTGCTAGGATATACTGAGCCCGAGGGGGCTCCTAATTGGCCGTCTTCGACCCTGATCTTTGATTAATACCTATTGCGCACATCCGACAAGGTCACTGTGGGATATTTAAACAAATTTTGTTCTAGCTACTTCAAAGCTACTGAGCTTTATTCGTTTAAGCCTTGAATAAAGGCATGTACTGCCCAATCATCGAAGACTAGTGGTAATTCCATTCACTCCATCTGAAAGCGAGATACAAATTCCTTTAGCATCTCGTTTTCTCTATGTTTGATTTTGTAAACATCGAACTTCCTGGTGGAGACCTTGATAGCACCAGCGTATGCCTTCACAAAAGAGTCTGCCAACCTAGAAAATGAATATATTGACTTAGGGGGTAGGTTATGATACCATATCATAACCCTCTTTGACAGTGTTTCTTCAAATTTCTTCAACGAAACGGACTCAATTTCATCATCCTTTAAGTCATTCCTTTTACAGCACAAGTACAAGCGGTAATATGCTCATTAGGGTCTGTTGTCCTGTTATACTTCAGGACATCGGGCATTCTTAATTTCTTTAGGATGGGATTCAGAGCCGCATTTTATGAGAATGGTTTAGGTACAAACTTCTTTGAATCTACACCCTTCAGAATCGGGGGTGCACCCGGGATCTGATCGACCCTCGAGTTATAAGTCTCCACCTTTTTATCGTTAGCCTCTATCTTCTTTTCTCCTGATTCTAAATAGACATAAACTATCAAAAAATTAGAAATAAATGAACATATAAGGCATGATGCATAAAAAAAAAGAAAATAAATATAGAAGGAAAAATATATATACAAAAAAAAAACAGAAAAATAATTACAAGATAAGCAATCGTCTTAATTAGAAAAGAAAAGTTGTCCCAATTCTCATTATATAAAAAGAAAAATATGAAAGTCATCTTTTGGCTACAAGTGACTGTCAAAATTATTTTAGGAGGAGGCCATCCTGGACTGAAAATTCTCAAGCAAAAGCGAGGTTAACTGTGGTCCACAAGAATGCCGTTCATAGAGCTCATATCGTGTTTATAACGGAAGTTTGATGTTTAATGGATTTTTCTTGAATTTGTGGGAATGAGGTCGTGGATATGTATAGATAAGGGTCCAACCTTTTTTGTCTTGTTGGTGATAATACAATTGTTTACCCTTGAAACGAAATACAATTAAATTTGTATGCAGTTTTAAAGATATGTGGATAAATTCAATAATCAAGAATGTTAAATAAACGAATTAAAGGTAAAATAGATAACCAAACCAGTTGATGACATCGAGTCCTGGCTCGGATTTGAGCTTTACAATAGTTCTGCCCTAGGCCAGACCATCTATTCGAAGCAAAATGTGTAAGGAGAACTATGATTGAAATAAAAACTTTTCAATAGATAGAAAGCAGAGAAATAAATTTTTATTGCCTTAATATGCTTGTTACAATGTGTGTATTGAATAAGAAACCTCCACTTTATATAATAGGGGAGTTTAACCCCTAGTACAATTTTAAAAAATGTAACCATAATATCTGGTTGGGTGCGGATATCACCGCTCTCTATTAATCGTGTGCAACAATTTATGATGCTTTCTGAGGTCTTGGAACTCGTTCCAGGTTCGGTGGGTATTTTCTTGTCGAGCCCGGTGGCGAGCACCCTATTCCAGCCACGAATGAAAGAGTTCTTAGATTCGGTCTTTATCTAATACAATCTTACATTGTTTGATTCACGGAGAACTCAGGATGCGTGCCAGCCCTGATTTCACCTATATACAGATAGTCCCCTCGTTCAGAGAGTAGGTTTTCCGAAATGATAGGAAATTATAGATGTTCCCCAGTTCATTCCTTCGTACGTTACAATCGAGATGACGAAGAAGCCGAAACGTCCCATTAATCCCACCGTTTTAACTTTCGACACATTTCAACCATCGGCTTGTTTCTTTCGAATGTGAAACGTCGCGTAATGATTATATTTTTCCTATAAATGCTTCGACCCTTTGTACCTCTTCCATTTCCGATCTTATATTTGTCACGGACCAACCTCGGGAGGTGCGACTGGCGCTCAATCGAGTGATCCCAACTGAGCAAGCCTTTTTAACACATCCTACTCAACTCAGTATGATCAGGGGAAACCATGCTTTCGTTTATATAGGTAATGGGAAAGATTAAACATTCAACATTGATAGTTCATTTTATATCGCAACCTTAAATCGTAGTTAAGTTTCCAAGATTCCATAGAATTACAATTTAGAGAGACCAGAGTTTAAGATTACAACATAGTTCATAGACCCATCCAACACCCATACATAACCCACACAAACGTCTATGGAGCCTCTAAGGATACAAAAGACAATTATGACAACACCGGCAACAAGGCCTCGGCTATACCTCAAAAGTGGATATCTATAACAAAAGATGTATAACATAACCCCTTGAAGTAGAAAGGGGAGCACCAAGACTTTTGAGAGGAGAATACTCCGCGACGCGCGATCGGCACTGCTCGCTATGGAGCCACCTACATAGATATGTCAACACTGCGAACTAGGATGTCCTCAAGAACCTCCCTTCAAGTCTGCCACTTCGAATAATTAATCATGACCCTGGCGTGCTCGAGGGTGGCCTCAACATTAACTTTGTATTGATTCACAATATCCTCGGCCTTATTATTGGCACAATCACTTCGAATCTAGCGATGTCGAGTTCCTCGGCCAACTTGGCTAGGTTGGCTTCGAGTTCCTCAGTTTTCTTCGCTTGGGCCGAGGCTTTGTCCTTTGCTTGATGAAGTTTTGACTTGGCAAAGTCTAGCTCTACCTAAACAGTATTATTTTGTTCAACTAAGATGTCCATACACCCCTTGAACTGCTGTGCCTCAGCTCGCACTTCGTCTATTTTCTCTTGAAAGCCTTTGATCTGTTCGAGCCTCTGTCAAGCCTGCAGAATAGGTTTGTTAGTTGTTATCTCTGATTCGTCCTCACTATCATGAGGAATTCGGAATACCTACCCGACCATCTCCTCATGTGCATTTCGGGTCTCCAACAGGTCCACCAGAAGCTTCTCACTAATAATCTTATAAGTGTTGGACTTCTTAGTAAGGCCTTGAACCTTGACCTTGTATTCCTCTCGGGCTCGAAGAAAGGACTCTTGGTGAAACCTCGAAGCCTGCAAGAAAAAAAGTAATGTTAGGAATATTTTTGAGACAAAAATCATGAAAAGGTAATGGCCCTTGAACTTACCCGATTCAGGGCATGTTGGGCCTCGTTGAACAAGCATGCAACATCAACTGCGCCAATTTTTTCTTTGTACTCTCAGTGACGAGACATCGAAGATAGCTTGCTACCCCTATAGAGGTAGAAAAAATTTATTTGTCCTTCGGGATTGAGATGATAAGAGGCCGTTTTCGGTCTTGATTAATACTGGGAGCTGGGGAACTGATTGGTCAATATATACATTGAGGAAGTCTCATTCGAGCTTTTCTTTGGTACGAACAATCCAAACAAACCAGTGACGTCTTCCACGTAGAAGAAATAGCCACGAAAAAAGTCTTCCTTCCAATAGGCCCTCTCTCAGTGACAAGTCTCCATAACATGGGCGTCACGAATCATCGAATTAGGGACTGGAGGGAATGGGGAGGAGTGCCCGACCACTATTCCCCCTAGTGGAGCTTTGGAGGCATCACATTCATTCTGGGGAGCCTTGAGCTCAGTTTCTTCCCCAATCTCAACTAGTTCCTCGATGGCCTCTCTATCTTGAGGTAAGGCATCTTTAACTATCGTTGACTCAGTAGAACACGACAAAGCAGCTTCGACCCCCTCATGTTCAATGGTTCTTTGAACCTCGGTGTCAGCCCGCACACGATGCATTAAACCAAAATCTTCTTCTTCATCCTCATCTTCGGTCTTATCCACTAGCTGGTGGACAGACTCTAGAGTTAAGGGGATGACCTCCCCCTTTGGTTTGCGGGGCCTTTTGGCTTGTTTTTTCTTCTTCGGGATTAAGGAGCTCGAAGTCTCTTTTCTTTTCTTCTCCTTGCCTACTTCGGGGAAGACGTAGAAAAAACCACTATTTCTTCAGCAGAAGGGGGACTCATCGGCACTTCCTTCCCAAGACCTGCAAATCGACAAAAATTGATAAATACATAAATAAAGTGCGAATGGAAACTTTGCAAAGAAGAAAGAAAATTTCCGTGGTTTCGAGCCTCCTATCAACCTCTTGATAACTCCATCCAGGCACGCTCATAGTATACTTTTTGAGACACCAATCCCTCAACCCATTGTCTCAGGTCGGGGATCACTTCCGGCACAAAAACCTTGGCTACAATACAAAAAGTCTTAGATGAAGGGAAAAGAAGAAAGAAGGAACAACAATAATAGGTACTCGGAAGGCCGAGCAAACAATTACGTTCCATGCTCCACTTCTCGGGGAACAACATATCTATGGTGGGGATCAGGTCTTTATTCACATGAACCTGCCCATCCAACCTTGATCTCGGGTCTCGACTATACTCGAGAATGGGGTTTTGGTAGCCCGACGATAAACCTAGATCATGCCTCCTCGATAAATCTGAGGGCCGTAGAGGCGCATGAGATGATCGAAGGTTAAAGGATGCCCCTCATTCTTACTTACGAATAATCGGAGGAGGACCACGATCCTCCAAAATGATGGATGGATCTGGCTCAAAGTGACATCGTACCTCTTACAGAAGGCAATGATGATAGGGTCCAAGGGACTTATTGTGAAAGGGTAGGAGTAGACAGTCAAATACCCTTCCTTGTAAGTAGTGATGGATTCTTCAGGGCTAGGCACTACAACATCCTTGCTAACCCAGTAACACTCCCAATTTACCTTCTTGAGGAGGTGCTCAGTATTTGTACACATGTACCTCGCTGTGGGCTCACATCGCCCTGATGTCAAGGGTATGTTTTTCACCTTGAAATTAGAGGCAGTCACATACTTCGTCGGAATGAAGTCAGCGAGAGGATATTCCACCGTGGCACCGACACCGGCGTGTTTTGATGAAGAGGCATTTTCTTTATGAGGGACAGTTTTGGAAGTCTTAGCCATTTTTTTTAAATGGGTAAGAACCGAGAGTTGGAGATTCGGCATATTAAGAAAAGGTTAGCAAAGAAACTTGATGATTTGCAGAAAGACTTGAAAAACTCAGAAGGATTTTGAAGATTAGTGCAAGGAAGATTCAAAGTAATGTTTAAAGAAATGAGAAGAAGACCTATTTAGGGATTCAGAGCGATGGTTCACAGGTACTCGTGGCCGACCATCAAAACACTCATTAATGACTTGGGAACTGTACTGACGCAATGCTTTGGTTACTTCTCGCTTATGTCACAACGGTGACATCGTAACTAGTCGCAATATAAGATCGAAAGCTCAGTTCGTTTCTTTGCATTACACTCCAAGAAACAAGAGGACTAGCTTTATACAGTTAAAATATGACTTGTCTGATTTTGCCATTTAATCGAAAATCGGGGAATCACGTTGAGGGTTAGTCTCGTTATGGATCAAGTTAGAGCATGAAGATAAGGTATCAGGCTCGAGGTGCTCGTTGAGATCGAGGCCAACAGCGATCGAGACCATATACGATAGACTTTGAATGAAGCGCCATGACGGAAAGGCAAAATATCCGTAACCAGTCGAAGATCACGACGGAAATCCTTAAACACACCAGATCAAGGGCGGTTGTTTGGGATAATCATAGGATTTACTTATGTAATTAGAGTTATACTATAATTAGGACTCCTCTACTATATAAAGACGAGTCTCCATCATTTGTAGACATCTTACATTTACGAATATCAAATCAATATAATATTTCTCATCTTATATTCTTGTTCATCGGCTTATTGTGTCTTTTACTATTCCGGCATTAATTTGTTCGAGGGCATACGAGCTCGAGAGCTTAATTATGTTCCAAAGTCGGTTTTCTTTATTTTATTGTCAATTCCCATTGATCATCTTTATATTTTGTTCATTGATTTTAGTTTAAACCACGTATCGTTAAATCCACGTTATAAATTTAATTGTTATCCAATTCTTAAGGATAAACACAAGCCATACGTGATATAAACTTGGATTGTGACATGAAGAAGTGAACTCTTGATAAAAATCACAGACTACATTTCTTTTACTAG
>MU682975.1:222084-287644 GCA_026770625.1 Nicotiana glauca | reverse complement strand
CTATTCTATATATATATATATATATATATATATATATATATATATATATACACATAACCACGGCGTTTTATGTTGTATACGCAAGTCGTATTTGTCCTCTTCTATGGACATAAAACTGAAGAGTCTATTGAGGAAAAAGGAAAGAAGAACATGTCCTTTCGGTCTTTCTTTTTCTTATCTTTATTTGTCATGCCTTATTCGTGACGTCCTAATTCTGGTATAACTGCATCCCTTAAAGTAATTTCTCTCTTTTTCCCTTGAGCCAATCCCACGTTAGCTGAGAAATCAGAAAACCATTTTCAGCTCTCTTCTTCTTCTTCCTCTCTCTAAACTCCATTAGTGATTTCCCACTGTATATCCTACTCTCTTTCATGTCAAAGGTTCTTTTTTCTATTTTGTTCTCTTAACTCTCTTTCTGGAAGTCCTTATATAAGAATCTATGAGCAAATTAAATACTACTCTCTCTCTCCCTCTTTCGTTCAAGAAAAAATGAAAGATTTTGAAATTTGTAGTCCTAAACAACTCAAAAAGGGGTCAACATTATTTGTGTGATTATTAAAGCTTCTTACTAAGGGTAGAATTGGTAATTCAAGCTAAATTATTTTAATTTTTTAATAACGGACCAAAAATAAAGTAGGTTTGCAAAAACTGAAACGCAGAGAGTACGCTATATAATACTTATTCATCAATTTCATCAGGTGCAATTTTGTAACGTGTAGAGAAGTATTCTTAATACGGCAAAATTAAAGGGATTTCTTTTTAATCTTTTCAGGATGTCGTGAACTGTAAATGATAAAAGGGCAGCATTTTTCTTAACTATTTATATACTCCCTCCGTTTCTATTTACGTGAATCCATTTGACTGAGCACGAAGTTTAAGAAAATAGAGAAGATTTTTGAACTTGCGATATAAAATGATGCATATATATTTTGTGTGGCTATAAACCATTACATAAAAGTAAATTGTTTCCAAATAAAGAAAGTGGTCATTCTTTCTAGCACGGACCAAAAAGAAAATAGGTTCATATAAATTGAAACTATTGATTTTCATTACTGCGGATGAACTTTAAATTTCCATAAAAAGGTTATCAAAGAAGACAACCAAAAAAAAATAACTCGTCTTCAGTCTTTGAATAAAGATCATGCAAACAAAAGCTTATGTTTCGTTTTATACTCCTCAATAATTAATTCGTATACTCCTCAATAATTTAAGCTAAAAGGAGAACCCAATTCTTGCAAGACTTCATCATCATTTTACTAAAGAGAAACAAAAAAAAATGAGACTTCAATTTTTTCAAGTTACAAAGAATTTTATGTATTCACGAAATCTCTTTATGTTATTGCTCATGCAATGTCCCCACACATTTTCCCCACTACTACAATATAAAATTTTCTTTCTATAAATACCCAGCCTTATGAGGCGTGTGTCAAACACAGTCATCTACTACTACTTTCTTCCACTCTTTGCCTGCTTAGTTATTTTCAAGTCATTATTTTCTGTCAAACAAAAAAACCATGGCTTCAAACCAAGCAAATACTCAACAAGAATCCAAGTTCACTCTCCCTATGAATGACTTGGAGCAACAAGTAACCCTAGAACAGGAAGTGGATGAGAAGGAATTCGACTATTCGAAACGATCCCAATGGCTTAGAGCAGCTGTTCTAGGAGCCAATGATGGATTAGTTTCCACAGCATCATTGATGATGGGGGTTGGAGCTGTGAAAAAAGACATTAAGGTCATGATCTTGACCGGATTCGCCGGTCTAGTGGCCGGAGCTTGTTCTATGGCCATCGGAGAATTTGTCTCCGTTTATTCTCAACTTGACATAGAAGTGGCTCAAATGAAAAGGGAAAAGAGAAGAAACGCTAACAGAGAAAAAGAAGATGATGATGATGAGAAAGAGAGCTTGCCAAATCCAGCACAAGCAGCAGCAGCATCAGCACTTGCATTCTCAGTAGGTGCAATGGTGCCATTATTAGCAGCATCATTTATTAGGAATTACAAAGTGAGAATTGGAGTTGTTGTTGCAGCTGTGACCTTAGCTTTAATGGTGTTTGGATGGTTAGGAGCTGCTTTAGGGAAGGCCCCAGTAGTCAAGTCCTCAGCTAGGGTTTTGTTTGGTGGTTGGTTGGCTATGGCTATAACTTTTGGCTTAACAAAATTGATTGGTTCTAGTGGCCTCTAAACTCTATATTACAATTTGTGGCATAATGCTTTGATTTCTCAAAAAGCCACTCTTACTTTATTTTCTTCTTCGTGTTATTAATTTTGTTATAGCTAGGTTATATACAGTGGTCTATGTAATCCAAATATTTGTATCACCCTCATGCTCCGATTAACCGTATGCATGCATTATATCTTTGTATCATAATAAGATTCCACCCTTTCTATTAAGATCTTTGTTTCGTTCTTTTGTTTTGGAACATTTTACGTCTATTCATGACGTGTTCTAATCTGTCCTAAAATAATTTACCAATTATTATTAGTTTGGAGGAGAGTGTCAATATATTTTAAGAATGGCACTAAAACGAATTTCTAACCAAAAAATAATCCTTTCTTATATGTTTAAAATCATTAATCTTGATATGAAGGGTCAAGCATCTTTAAAGATGCAGTTATGAAGAAGCAATTTGCCAGCACCGGAACTCTCTTTCATTTGTGTACGGGATCCCATGTTGGATGTGTGTTATACTGTTTAATATCATTAATTTAGGTACTATATGTAATTCATTTCAATATAAGTTTAAAAAATTCTTATATACACACTCCACATCAAATCAATTATCCCTTTATTTACTTATTAGATTAAATTGAGTAAAAAGGAGTGTAAAACAATAATGTTGAAATTTTTAAACTTTTTCGAATTGAAAAATGGAACCCCAGCTCCTCTATGATATTAAAATGTTAAGAAGCACTGAATGATTTAGGGAATAATAAAGTTTCGTTTAATTAGTGGAAAGCAAACAGACTTTGATAAAACAAAAAATACAAAAGACATAATCATCGAGGATGGTGGCGAAATGGATATAATCCTTCTACTTTTAATTAGTGCCGGATTCGAACCCTACCAAAAAAATATCCCGATAGGGATCATTTGTTATTTAAATGGCCCCCTTACATGCCGCAAATTAATATGGAATTTTTCTTCCCCTAGCAAAGGTTAACACTTATTTATTTTAAATAAATACCATTTTAAAAAATTATATTCTATAGATACCTTTTAATGTTTATAGCAAAATATTTAATTTTGGTTACCTCCTATCCTTAAGCCACTAAATACGCAATTCAATTACATAAATACGCTATTCAATTATACTATTTTCTTTCTCTCTCTACTTTGGTACATGCAATTCTCTTCCCCCGTTCCCTAAACACACGATGCTCAACCTCAAAATTTCTCTCACCCATATTACCAACCATTAGTCAAAAACCATGAGGGACGTGTGACAACCCAAAGGGTCATCACCTGTTTTAATTGAATTCTGTGTCTTCGAGGCCTTGAAAACCTCATTTAGAGTTGCCTCGAATTGTATGCGCAGTCCGAACGCGTAGGCGGATGTCACGACCCGGATTTTCCACCCTTGGGAGTCATGATGGCACCTACTGATGTGAGCTAGGCAAGCCAAACCTTTAGTTCAATTACTTCATTAACCAATTATTTTTTTTTAACAATTATAAAGAGAATACATGATAACAGCGGAAATTTAAATTCAAGCGGAAGACAACGATAAAATATATGAAAACTATATCTAATACAAATATTTAATTCTTAACCACCCAAAATTTGGTGTCACAGTGTCACAGACGGTCTAAGATTTACTGCATACAAAGTCTGAAGAAATAATAATACACTGTTCCGGAATAGAAGGGAAATGAAACAGGAATAGTAGGTAGAAGAAGACGCCAAGGCCTGTGGACGCCTGCAGGACTATCTCGGGTCGCCTGATGAGCAAAAACCAGCAATCCCACCGCGGTCCGAAGTCTACAACATTGGGGTCTACACAAAAGAGTGTAGAGTGTAGTATCAGCACAACCGACCCCATGTGCTGGTAAGTGCCTAGCCTAACCTCGATGAAGTAATGACGATGGTAGGACCAGACTACGAATAAACCTGTACAATTTAACTATATACAGCAGAAAAGAAGTACAGAAAGAAACAATCATATATAGTCAAGTATGGGAGGGGGAAAACATGCTGCGGGGAAATACCGAATAGTAACAGAAGAGCAACGAATAAATATGAGGATCACCACAGTTTAATTGAAAATAGGAAGGGAAAATCATGTTGCGGGGTACAACATGTATCAACAGGAAGCCAGCAGTTTAGTGTAGAGAAATCATAACACAGTTATCAATAAAAATTAGGAAATCGAAGACAAGTGCACGGCATCACCCTTCGAGCTTTGACTCTCTCTCTCACCAAAATAATACACGGCATCACCCTTCGTGCTTTAACACTCTCTCATCAAACAAACAATGCACGACATCACTCTTCGTGCTTTACGCTCTTCCTCACCCAAACAACAATCTCAAGGAAAATAGGGTAAGGGAATCTATAACCTCGAAATAAAATCAAGTAATAATAAAAAATTAGTAAATAAACGTAAAGGAGAACTTAACTCAATTGTCAGCAAGAATCAAGGAAAATCAAGGACAAGTGCACGGCATCACCCTTCGTGCTTTTACTCTTGTCCTCACCATAAGAATCTGTACAATAGGCACGGAATGGTACATCGTGTGGCACGGCATCACCCTTCGTGTTTTACACAATTTCCTCCCCATGAAATCAATATAATAGGCATGGAATGGTACATCATGTGGCACGGCATCACCCTTCGCGCTTTACACTCTTTCCTCACAAGACAAATGATGCACGACATCACCCTTCGTGCTTTAACTTTCTTCCTCACCCAAACAACAATCACAAGCAAATGGGCAATGGAATAAACAACGTAATAATAGAAATCCTGGCAAGGGAACAACAATTAAGCAATTAAATTTCGGAAACGGAACAACATCAATAATCTCAACATCCCGACAAGGGAGATAATCGACAAAGCAACAATATCCCGGTAAGGGAACAATTTAATAACTCTTTCTCTTTCTTTCACTTTTATTTCATAACTCACTATACCACTTGAGCCAATGCTCCAAAGAATTCAATCATCTCATATACTTTCACAATTCATAATATAACTTGAGCCAATTCTCTTCGATGTTCATAGGTCACAATTCCTTCCACAAACTTTTCCTAACAAATAGAAATCATCACCAAGGCATGAAAGATACAACGATATCATGATATTTATAATATAAGGAATCACAGTCACGCTAGACACCAACATATAGATACTCGTCACCATGCCTATACGTCGTACTCAATAATTACCACATAGCAAATAGGACTCAACTCCTAATCCCTCAAGCTAAGGTTAGACCAAACACTTACCTCGAACTTCCTCGACCAACTCAAGCCTCAAATACCACTTTTCCTTTCAAATTTGGATCCAACCCAATCGAATCTATACATAATTGACTATATAACATCAATAAGTGATAAACAATCCAATTCATAAACTTAACTATAGCTTTCTAATCATTCTTCCCAAAAATCCCAAAAATCGACCCCGGGCCCGCTTGGTTAAAATATGAGGTTCGAATCAAAATCCGATCACCCATTCACTCACGAGCCCGAATATATAATTTATTTTCAAATCCGACCCCAAAACGAGGTCTAAATCATAAATAATTAAAAAAAAACCAACTCTACCCAAATACCCAATTTTTTACCTTTAATTCCATATTTTAGGCCTAGAAATCTAGTGGGTGTTGATGAAAATGGAAGAAAACAAGTTAAATATTACTTACCCAAGAAGTTTTGGTGAAGAAATGCTTCAAAAATCACCTAACAGCTTTGGAGAAGAAGATGTTGTGAAAAATAATGAGAATCCCGTAATGCATTATGTTTTTATAAGTTAAAATAACTGGGTGAATTTTTACTCTATGCGCGGAAGAATTAATGCGATCGCATAGAACAAATTGATGACTCCAAAAATTAACTCTATGTGATCGCTGAAGAATCAATGCGATCGCATAGAACAAATTGATGACTACCAAAATTTACTCTATGCGATCGCATATAACAAATTGATGATTACCAAAATTAACTCTATGCGATCGCTGAAGAATCAATGCGATCGCATAGAACAAATTGATGACTACCAAATTTACTCTATGCGATCGCGGAAGAATCAATGCGATCGTATATAACAAATTGATGACTACCAAAATTAACTCTATGCGATCGCGGAAGAGTTAATGTGATCGCATAAGACAAATTGATGACTACCAAAATTAACTCTATGCAATCGCCTAGAACAAAAACCTGGACACCAGCAACCAGCAAAAAAAATAGATTTTCTAAGTCCAGAAACACTCTGACGTCTATATGAAACTCACCTGATCCCTCGTGTCTCCAAACAAAACATACATACTAACTTAAAAATATCATATGGACTTGTTCGTGTGATCAAATCGCCAAAATAACATCATGAACATCGAATTAAACCTCAAATCAAAGAATTTTCTCAAACTTCTTAAAACATCAATTTTTGCAATTCAAGTACGAATCACGTCAAATGACATCCGTTTTTTACCAAATTTCATAGAAATATCTTAAATCATATATAAGATCTGTACCGGGTGCCGGAACCAAAATACGGGCCCGATACTAACATGTTCTCATCAAATTTTATTTCAAATTCCATTAAACAATTTTAGAAAATAATTTTGTTTAAAAATTTATTTCTCGGGCTTGGGACCTCGAAATTTGATTCCGAGCATACGCCTAAGTCCCATATTTTCCTATGGACTCTCCGGGATTGTCAAATCGCGTGTTCAGATACGTTTACCTAAAACAATGACCGAAGTCAAAATAATTCATCATACTCAAAATTTATCATTTTTCAGTGATTTTTATATTTAAGCTTTCCGGCTACACGCCCGGACTGCACACGCAAATAGAGGTAACTCTAAATGATGTTTCTAAGGCCTCGGAAATACAGAATTCAATTAAGAGCAAGTGATGACCCAATGGTCATCACACCAGAAAGCTTAAATGTGAAATTCTGTAAAAAAAATTCTAAATTTTGATGTCAAAATAAATAAATTTGACTTTGGTCAATATATTGGGTATACGGACTCGGACTAGTAATTTGACAAGCTCAGAGGGTCCGTAGGAAAATTTGGGACTCGGGCGTATGCCCGGAATCGAATTTCGAGGTCCCGAGCCCAAGAAATAAATTTTTAAAAGATATTGTTTTTCTGAAATTGTTAAGGAAAATTGAAATGGTATCTAATTAGAAAGCAATGGTATCGGGCCCGTATTTTGGTTTCGGTGCCTGATACAAGTCTTATATATGTTTTAAGTGATTCCTGTAAAATTTGGTTGAAAACGGACGTCGTTTGACGTGATTCAGACCTAAATTGGAAAATTTGATGTTTTATGAAGTTTGAAAGAATTCTTGGATTTTGAGGATTAATTCGATGTTTATGATGTTATTTTGGAGATTTGATCACATGAATAAGTTCGTAGGATGTTTTTGAGGTTGTGTGTATATTTAGTTTGGAGCCTCGAGGGCGCGGGTGTGTTTTGGATGGGCCACGGGTTGCATTTTTTAACTTGAAAGTTAGCCGGTATGAACTAACCTGCAGGCTTCGCATTTGTGAAGCCTGGCTCGCAAATGCGAAGGGTTCCTCACAAATGTGAGATATCCCAGACCTAACCCCACATCGCAAATGTGATACTTTACTTCTCAAATGCGAAGGAGTCCATAATGGCCAGGGATCGCAAATGCGATTAATATGTCGCAAATGCGACCATCGCAAATGCGACCAGGGTCTCACAAATGCGATGGTCCGGAATTTTTTAAGCGTTCGCAAATGCAAACAATTCTTCGCAATTCCCATATCTGAGGGTCGGGTTTCTCAATTGCGAACCCCTGTTCGCATTTCCCATATCAGAGACCTGCAAATTTCCAAACTTAACCAATTTTAAGTCATTTTTCACACCACTTTCAAAACACAACTCCTTTGGGCAATTTTCAAAGAAAAATATTCTTCCAAATTAATTGTAAGTTAGTTTTTACTCATTTCTTTCAATCATTTACATCTTTTAATATGATTTCAACCTAAAATCAAAGATTTTCATAGGAGAATTTGGGTGTTTTGGGTAGAACATAGGTTTTTAAAAAATTAGAGATTTGGACATCAATTTGAGGTTTGATTTCAAAACAAATCATATATTTGAGTTTTTGGGGGAATGGGTTATCGGTTTTTGGTTTGAACCTCGAGTTTTAACCACGTGGGCCCGGGGGCGATTTTTGGCTTTTTGGGAAAAACTCATTTTCATGCGTTGGGGTTGATTAATTTAGTGTTTATTAATGTAATTAAGTAATTTGTGATTAGATATGATCGAATTTGAGGTAGAATCACGGGGTAAAGCTATAATTGAGGCTTGAGTTGTGTTCAAGGCATTGAGGTAAGTGTTTGGTCTAACCCTAGCTTGAGGGATTAGGAGTTGAGTCTTATTTGCTAATTGCTTCTTGTTGAGTATGACGTATAGGCATGGTGAAGAGTATCTATACATTGGTG
This sequence comes from Nicotiana glauca, assembly GCA_026770625.1. NCBI lineage: Eukaryota > Viridiplantae > Streptophyta > Magnoliopsida > Solanales > Solanaceae > Nicotiana > Nicotiana glauca. The sequence continues at coordinate 278,991 of MU682975.1, read as the reverse complement.
TCAAGCATGACCGCGAGTCTTAAATAGACAGTTGTTGTGTTCTTAAATTACCCTTCGGATGCTTTAAATTGATGACTCTTGATATTGAGTAGAGATTAACTTTATTCTCCTGGACTTTATTTATGCTTGAGTAATGGTATTAATCGAGCTATGTAAGAGTTGAGCTAGGTATTGGTTATAGCTGATTCTCCCTTGCCGTGATGGTTATTTCGATATTGTTGTTCCCTTGCCGGGAAATTATTATTATGTTGCTTTTGTTTTCCTTGCCAGAAGTTTATTGTGACTTTGTGTTGAATTGAAATGGGAGTGAGTGCTACTCCTACCACATGTTATTGATTGAAATGGGAGTGGGTGAAACGCCTACCATTAGATTTGATGAAATGGGTGGTACGCCTACCACAAGATATTGATGAAATGGGAGCGGGTGGTATGCCTACCACGAGTTATGATAAAATGGGAGTGGGTGGTATGCCTACCACTGTAACATTGAGAAATGGGATCTGGTTGCACGCTTGCAACGGGATGTGTACTGACACTGAAATCCGCTTTTATTTCCCTCATCCGTGTTAGAGTTAATTTATTGATGTTGCTTATTATTCTCTTGAAATTCTGTATTATCTGCTATCCCCGAAGTATGTTACACTCCAATTTAAAATGGTTATTCTTGTTATTTTCCCGTTGTAGATATATATAACTGCACAAGTTTATGTGGTAGTCCTATCTAGCCTCATCACTACTTCGCCGGGGTTAGGCTAGGCACTTACCAGCACATGGGGCCGGTTGTGCTGATACTACACTCTGTACTCTTTTGCACAGATGTTAGTACCGGACAGGAGCAGTAGCTCGGGAGCTAGTCTTCCATCCATGAGATTCCCGAGGTAGTCATGCAGGCTTCCGTAGGCCCGGTATCTCCTCTATCTTTATTTATTATCTATTTCCTTTTGTATCCAAGACAAACTTTATTCCTTGTTGCACACAGTTGTATGTAGCACTCTTAGATAGTCCGTGAATGTTGTGACACCAGTCCTGGGTAGAGGCATATGTGAATTTTCCTTAATATTTTTCTTTACTTAGTTTAAGTCTTCCGCTAAATTATGAATTCCGCTGTTGTTTAATTATTTATCTTCTGTTAGTTTAATTGGTAAACATGGACTTAACACAAAAGTATTATGGATTCAAAATATGTGGCTTGCCTAGATTCTACGAGTAGGCACCATCACGACCTTCGAGGGTGGGAAATTCGGGTCGTGACAAGTTGGTATTAGAGCTCTAGGTTCCATAGGTCTCATAACTCATGGACAAGCTTAGTAGAGTCTGAGGGATCAATACAGAGACATCTGTATTTATCCCCTAGAGGCTACTAAGTTAGAAAAAGTTTCACATTTGTTCTTTCTTGTCGTGCGGTTTGGTTTCGCAATGCTAAATGAGTTTCTACTCTATTCTTTTGCATATGGCGAGAACACGCGCTTCCTTATCTACTGATCAGCAGTCTCAGCCGCTTGAAGCTCTCACTAGGGGCGGAGGGCGAGGCCGAGGCCGTGCTAGAGGTCGAGGCAGGGGCAGAGCTCAGCCTCGAGCAGCAGCACCAGTGGCGGTGCCTCAGGTTAACTTTGAAGAGGAGGTTCCGGCCCCAGTCCCAGCAGTTTCGTTGGGCCCAGCTCAGGTCCCAGAGGGGTTTATTGCTACCCCCGATCTTTAGGACGCTCTAATCCGATTGGTGGGCCTTATGGAGAATGTCACCCGAGCAGGTTTGCTTCCTGTAGCACCAGCCACCTCAGGCTGGAGGAGGAGCCTAGACTCCTTCTACTCTTACTCCGGAGCAGGTAGCTCCCCCAATTCAGACTCAGCAATTCAACCAGTTAGAGCAGCTCAGCCGGGTGTGCTAGCCCAGGCCGATGATGGTTCAACTGTGTCGGCCGATTCTTTGTGGAGATTGGACAAGTTCACCAAGCTCTTCACTACTACCTTCAGTGGTGCATCTACCGATGATCCTCAAGATTATTTGGACAACTGCCACAAGGTTATTCGGAACATGGGTGTTGTTGAGACCAATGGGGTTCATTTCTCTACATTTCGCTTGTCTGGATCCGCCAAGACTTGGTGGAGGGATTATTATTTAGCTAGACCAGTAGGATTTCTAGCCTTGACCTGGGAGCAGTTCAGGCATATATTTCTAGAGAAGTTTCTCCCTATTACACAGCGAGAGGCCTATCGGAGGCAGTTCGAGCGTCTCCAGTAAGGATCCATGACAGTCACCCAGTACGAGACCAGGTTTATTGATTTGGCTCGCCATGCTCTTGTTATACTTCTCACTGAGAGGGAGAGAGTGAGATGACTTATTAATGGACTCATTCAGCCTATTCATGTCCAGATGGCTAGAGAGGCTGGAAGCGAGATATCCTTTCAGGAGGCGGCCAATGTGGCCCAGAGGATTGAGATAGTATTGTCACAGGGGGGTGGTCATGGGGAAGACAAGAGACCCCGTCAGTCAGGCAGGTTCAGTGGTGCCTCGTCTGAAGGCAGAGATTCTTATGATAGGGGTCATCGTCCTAGGCCCTTTCAGTCGACTCTTCAGGTTTCTCACGGTGCTTCTGGTAGCCGCGGTCCTCAGATGCAGTATTCTGATTAGCAGTCCTTCAGTGCACCACTGCTTTAGAGTTTCCAAGGTCGTCAACCCCAGCAACCAAGTGCTTGTTTTACTTGTGGCGACACGAGGCACATTTTAAGGTATTGCCATCGTATGCCAGGTGGCTCTCATCATCAAAGTTCTCGTGCCATGGTTCAGGCACCAGGTGTTCCACAGCCAGCGCAGTCAGCTGGAGGTGGGGGTAGAGGTGCTAGATGTGGAGGTAGAGGTCATAGAGGTAGAGCTCAGAACGCCTGAGGTAGAGGCCAGCCAGTGGCAGTCGGACCCATAGAGATAGATCAGAGTGGTGGGGCCCAACCCCGATGTTATGCTATTCTGGCGAGGCTCGAGGCAAAGGCTTCAGATGCGGTTATTATAGGTATGGTTCTGCTTTGTGATAGAGATGCTTCAATGTTGTTTGATCCGGGGTCTACGTATTCGTATATGTCATCTAACTTTGCTCTGTATTTGGTCATGCGTCGTGATGCATTGGGTATTCATGTTTATGTGTCTACACCGGTGGGTGACTCTATTGTGGTTGATCGAGTCCATCATTCTTGTGTTGTGGTGATTGGGGGTCTAGAGACTCATATAGATTTGTTGCTTTTAGACATGGTTGACTACGACATTATATTGGGGATGGACTGGTTATCACCCTATCATGCTATCTTGGACTATCATGCCAAGACTATGAACTTAGCTTTACCAGGTATGCCTCATTTAGAGTGGAGAGGGACTGCTGGTTATTCTACCTGCAGTGTTATATCGTACGGAAAGGCTCGGTGTATGGTCGAGAAGGGGTGTTTGGCCTATTTAGCCTATGTTCGGGGTTCCAGTGCTGAGGTTCCCTCTATTGATTCTGTGCCCGTTGTTTATGAGTTCACTGCTGTTTTTCCTTCAGACCTACCAGGTATGCCGCCCGACAGGGATATTGATTTCTCTATTGATCTATTTCTGGCACTCAACCCATTTTTATCTCGCCATATCGTATGGCCCCGCCGGAGTTGAAGGAGCTAAAGGAATAGTTGTAGGATTTGCTTGAGAAGGGTTTCATTAGACCTAGTGTCTCACCATGGGGTGCGTCGATCTTATTTTTCAAGAAGAAGGTTGGGTCAATGAGAATGTGTATTGATTACTGGCAATTGAATAAGGTAACGATCAAGAATACGTATCCACTACCGAGGATTGATGATTTGTTTAACCAACTTTAGGGTGCTAGGGTATTTTCCAAGATTGACTTGCAAGCTAGATACCATCAGTTGAGGATTAGGGCATCCAATATCCCTAAGACAGCTTTCCGCACTTGGCACATGCATTGTGTGTTCTTGGTTATGTCATTCGGGTTGACAAATGCCCTAGTAGCTTCCATGGATTTGATGAACTGAGTGTTCAGGACTTATTTGGACTCATTCCTGATAGTTTTCATTGATGATATATTGATATACTCCCGCATCTAGGAGGAGCACAAGCAGCACCTTAGAGTGGTTCTTCAGACTCTGAGGGATAGTCAGTTATATGCTAAGTTCTCAAAGTGTGAATTATGGTTGGGTTCAGTTGCAGTTCTGGGTCATGTTTTATCAGTAGAGGGTATTCAGGTAGACCCAACGAAGATCGAGGCAGTCAAGAACTAGCCTAGACCAGCATCAGCTATAGAGATTCGTAGTTTCTTGGGGCTGCCAGGCTACTATCGACGGTTCATGGAGGGGTTTTCATTTATTGTAGACCCCATGATCTGATTGACCCAGAAGGGTGCCCAGTTCAGATGGTCGGATGAGTATGAGGTGAGCTTTTAGAAGCTCATGACAGCTCTGACTACAACACCAGTGTTGGTATTACCCACAGGTTCAAGGCCTTATACAGTCCATTGTGATAATTCCTGTGTTGGGCTTGGAGTAGTGTTGATGCAGGATGGCAAGGTTATTGCCTATGCTTTGAGGCAATTGAAGATTCATGAGAAGAACTATCCGGTTCATGATTTGGAGTTGGTAGCCATAGTTCACGCATTGAAGATTCGGAGGCATTATTTGTATGGTGTGGCATGTGAGGTGTTCACGGATCACAAAAGTCTTCAGTGCTTGTTCAAGCAAAAGGACTTGAATTTAAGGTAGAGGAGGTGGATGGAGTTGTTGAAGGATTATGATATCACCATTTTATATCATCCGGGGAAGGCCAAGGTGGTGGCCGATGCATTCCGTAGGAAGTCAGACAGTATGAGCAGTATTTCTTATATTCCGGTAGGTGAGAGGCAACTTACATTGGATGTTCAGGCCTTAGCTAATCAGTTCGTGAGGCTGGAAGTTTCTGAGCCTAGTCGTGTGTTAGCTTTCACAATCGCTCGTTCTTTATTATTGGAGCGTATCCATGGTCGGCAGTATGATGATCCTCATTTGTATGTCCTTAAAGACACGGTACAACTCGGAGGTGCCAGGCATGTTACCTTAGATGATAATGGAGTTTTGAGATGTATCAGGATTTGAGGCAGCGTTATTGGTGGCGTAGAATGAAGAACGATATCATAGCCTATGTGGATTGTTGTTTGAATTTTCAGCAGGTTAAGTACGAACATCAGAGGCCTGGTAGTTTATTTTAGAGTATTTATCTTCCCGAGTTGAAGTGGGAGCGGATTACTATGGATTTTGTTACTGGACATCCGCTGACTCGGAAGAAGTTCGATGCAGTATGGGTCATTATTGATAGGTTGACCAAGTCAGCACATTTCATTCCTGTGGCATTCTCCTATTCTTCTGAGAGGTTGGCTGAGATCTATATTCGGGAGATTGTTCGCCTTCATGGGGTGCTCGTATCGGACCGGGGTACGTAGTTTACCTCGCGCTTCTGGAGAGCAGTTCAGTGAGAGTTGGGCACACGGGTTGAGTTGAGCACATCATTTCATCCCCAGACAGACGGGCAGTCCGAACGAACTATTCAGATTTTGGAGGATATGCTCTGAGCTTGTGCTATTGACTTTAGAGGTTCGTGGGATCAGTTCTTTCCTTTAGCAGAGTTTTCCTAGAGGTTCGTGGGATCAGTTCTTTCCTTTAGCAGAGTTTGCCTACAGCAACAGCTACCAGTCGAGCATCCAGATAGCTCATTATGAGGCCTTATATGGTAGGCGGTTTCGGTCTCCGGTTGGATGGTTTGAGGCAGGAGAGGCTCGGTTGTTGGGTACAAATTTGGTTCACGAGGCCTTGGACAAGGTCACGATCATTCAAGATAAGCTTCGTTCAGCCAGTCCAGGCAAATGAGCTATGCAGACCGCAAGGTTCGAGATGTGACTTTTATGGTTGGTGAGCGAGTATTGTTTCGAGTGTCGCCTATGAAGGGCTTGATGAGGTTTGGGAAGAAGGGCAAGCTTAGCCCTAGGTTCATTGGTCCTTTTGAGATTCTTGATCAAGTGGGAGAGGTGGCTTATAGACTTGCTTTGCCACCGAGCTTATCAGCCGTACATCTAGTGTTTCATTTGTCCATGCTTCGGAGGTATCACGGCAATCCAACCCACGTGTTAGATTTCAGAACTGTCCAGTTGGACAAGGACTTGACTTGTGAGGAAGAGCCGGTAGATATTCTAGACCGGCAGGTTCGTCAGTTGAGATCCAAGATTTTCCCTTCTATTCATGTTTAGTGGATAGGTCAACCTCCTGAGGCATCGACCTGGGAGTCCGAGTCCGATATGCGGAGCCGTTATACTCATCTTTTCCCCGACTTAGTTACTTACTTCTTCTGTCCGTTCGAGGACGGATGGTTGTTTTAGAGGTGGAGAATGTGATCACCTGTTTTAATTGATTTCTTTGTCTCTGAGGCCTTGAAAACCACATCTAAAGTCACTTTGATTTGCGTGCGCAGTCCGGATGCATAACAGGAAAGCTTAAATGTGAAATTATGTGAAAATGATAAATTTTTATGTTAAAATGAATAAATTTGACTTTGGTCAACATTTTGGGTATGCGGACCCGGACTCGGACCCATGATTTGACACGCTCGGAGGGTCCGTAGGAATATTTGGGACTCGGGCGTACGCTCGGAATTGAATTCCGAAGTCCCGGGCCCGAGAAATGAATTTTTAAAAGAAATTATTTTTATAAAATTATTAAAGAAAAATGAAATGATATCTGATTAGAAAGCGATGGCATTGGGCCCGTATTTTTGTTCTGATATCCGATACAGGTCTTAAATACGTTTTAAGTCATTCATGTCAAATTTGGTTGAAAACGGACGTCGTTTGACGGGATTCGGACATAAATTGGAAAATTTGATGTTTTATGAAGTTTGAAAGAATTATTGGATTTGTAGGATTAATTCGATGTTTATGTTGTTATTTTGGCGATTTGATCACACGAATAAGTTCGTATGATATTTTTAAGGTTGTGTGTATGTTTGGTTTGGAGCCCCAAGGGCTCGGGTGCATTTTGGATGGGCCACTGGTTGCATTTTTGAACTTAAAATTTAGTTCGTATGAACTGACCTGCAGGCTTTTCGTTTGTGAAGCCATTTGCAAGCTCGCAAATGCGAAGGGTGCCTCGCAAATGCGAGATAGCCCAGACCTGACCCTTCATCGCAAATACAATACTTTACTTCGCAAATGCGAAGGAGTCCATAATAGCCAGGGATCGCAAATGCGATCAATATGTCGCAAATGCGACCATCGCAAATGCGACCAGGGTCTTGCAAATGCGAAGGTCCGAAATTTTTGAAGCATTCTCAAATACTAAGAATTCTTCCCAATTCCCATATATGAGGGTCGAGGTTCGCAATTGCGAACCCCTGTTCACGTTTCCTATAACAGAGATCTGCAATTTTCCATACTTAACCGATTTTAAGTCATTTTTCACACCACTTTCAAAACACATCTCCTTTGGGCGATTTTCCAAGAAGAAATCTTCTTCCAAATCAATTGTAAGTTAGTGTTTACTCATTTCTTTCAATCATTTACATCTTTTAACATGATTTCAACCTAAAATCAAAGATTTTCATGGTGGAATTTGGGTGTTTTGGGTAGAACCTAGGTTTTTCAAAAATTGGGGATTTGGACCGAAATTTGAGGTCCGATTTCAAAACAAATTATATATTTGAGTTCGTGGGGGAATGGATAATCGCGTTTTTGTTCGAACCTCAAGTTTTGACCACGTGGGCCCGGGGGCAATTTTTGGCTTTTTGGGAAAAACTCATTTTCATGCTTTGGGGTTGATTCATTCACTGTTTATTAATGTAATTAAGTAATTTGTGATTAGATACGAGCGAATTGGAGGTGGAATCATGTGGTAAAGCTATAATTGAGGCTTGAGTTATGTTCAAGGCATTGAGGTAAGTGTTTGGTCTAACCCTAACTAGAGGGAGTAGGAGTTAAGTTTGCTAATTGCTTCTTGTTGAGTACGACGTATAGGCATGGTGACGAGTATCTATACGTTGGTGTCGAGAATAACCATGAGTCTAAAATATATAGTTTTTGTCTTCTTAAATGACCCTTCGGGTGGTTTAAATTGATGACTCTTGATATTGAGTAGAGATTTAGTTTATTCTCGTGGACTTTACTTATGCTTGAGTACAGGTATTAATCGAGCTGAGTAAGAGTTGAGCTAGGTTTTGGTTATAGCTGATTCTCCCTTGCCGGGATGGTTATTTCGATATTGTTGTTCCTTTGCCGGGAAATTATTATTATGTTTCTTTTCTTTTCCTTGCCGAAATTTTATTGTGACTTTATGTTTAACTGAAATGGGAGTGGGTGGTACGCCTACCACAAGTTGTAATTAAAATGGGAGCGGGTGGTACGCCTACCACGAGATTTGATGAAATGGGAGCGAGTGGTATGCCTACCACAAGATATTGATGAAATGGGAGCGGGTGGTATGCCTACCACGAGTTATGATGAAATGGGAGCGGGTGGTATGCCTACCACGATAAGATTGAGAAATGGGATCGGGTTGCACGCCTGCAACGGGATGTGTACTAATAGTGAAATCTGCTTTTATTTCCTTCATCCGTGTTAGAGTTGATTTATCGATGCTCCTTATTATTCTCTTGAAATTGTGTATTATCTGCTATCCCCAAAGCATTTTACCTCCCATTTAAAATGGTTATTCTTGTTATTTTCCCGCTGTAGATATATATAATTGCACAGGTTTTTGTGGTAGTCATGTCTATCCTCATCACTACTTCGCCGGAGTTAGGCTAGGCACTTACCAGCACATGGGGTCGGTTGAACTGATACTACACTCTGTGCTCTTTTTCACAGATCCAGGTACCGGACAGGAGGAGTAGCTCGGGAGCTAGTCTTCAGTCCACGAGATTCCCTAGGTAGTCCTGCAGGCGTCCGCAGGCCCGACATCTCCCCTATCTTTATTTATTATTTGTTTCCTTTTGTATCCGAGACATACTTTATTCGTTGTTGCAGATAGTTGTATGAAGCACTCTTTGATAGTCCGTGAATGTTGTGACACTAGTCCTGGGCAGAGGCATATGTAGATTTTCCTTAATATTTTGGTTTACTTCGTTTATGTCATCCGCTAAATTATGAATTCCGCTGTTATTTAATTATTTAACTTCTGTTAGTTTAATTGGTAAACATGGACTTAACACAAAATTATTATGGATTCCAAATATGTGTCTTGCCTAGCTTCTACGAGTAGACGTCATCATGACCCCCGAGGGTAGGAAATCTGGGTCGTGACAGGACGAAGATGAAGACAATATGAAGATGAAGAACAATATGGCTGTAACTCGAGCCCAAGAAACCTAAGAACTTTTTGGGAATTCCAGTTTCAGGAAATTTTGCAGCAGTTTTCTCTACTTTTATAAAATCTTGGCCTCGATTTGCTTCAATCAGTGCCCTCTTCTCTTCTGCTTCCCTGTGAATTACAGCCATATTGTTCTTCATCTTCATATGGCTCTAAGTCTTGTTCTTCATCTTCATAAATCTTGGAGACAATGAATTTTGAGCCAGAGGAAGATAATATGAGTGATGAAGATCTGCTGAGTTTATGATTTTTGCGATGAAAAGGGTTGATGGTTCTTGGTTTTTACGTTGTATTTTTATGTATTTCATTGCATTCATTGTCTTTTTTTCATTGTAATTCAATGTATTTCATGTATTTCATTGTATTCACTGTCTTTTTTTTCATTGTATTTTAATGCATCCCACTGTATTCTATGTATTTTATTGTATCCATTGTTTCGCTATATGATGTATTCATATATTTTTTTAATTAATATAATTTATATATTCAGATGTATTATATACTTTCTCTGAAGATTGCTATATTTTTGGTGTATTTTTCGGTTGAGAACCTTTTTTATAACTGAAAATACAAAATTTGTGTGTTATAATTGAGTTTGTTGAGTTATATTAGGAGTCTATTATGTTAATCGATTCACTTTCCATTTAAAAACAGTGTAATCCCCTGTTTTACGCCATGAATACAATCGAATACAATAATCTGTCCAGCTTTAGTCCCATGTTTCACGCCATGAATATAGTCGAATACAACAACTGATTAGCTGGACTTCCCTGATTCACGCCTATTTTTGCTACTGTATCCATGAATACAGTAGTTTAAATACAACTAATACATCTTATAACAACAAAAAATATATCTATAATCCGTAATATAGCAAATGGTATCTATAGATAGCTAATTACCGCTAAAAGATAGTGCTTTATAAAAATTTCTCAATTAATATTAGGAAGGGAGGTAAAGTGGGTACTCGACGGTGGACATTAAATGAAAAACCAAAAAAGACATTTAGTTTGCGAAATAAACTGTCATATAAAATATATATATATATATATATATATATATATATTATTATTATTATTATTATTATTATTATTATAAAGACACAAATAATGTATACTAAATATTAAATTATTAAAATATTCTTAAAATATTAATCGACTTTTATGATATTAAATATTTGTATAATTTAAAGATATAATTGTATATCGCCTGAGGCTAGAATATATTTTTGATTTAAACTACACAGCTGATTTTGGGTAAAATTGTTTTGAGACTGTATCGCTTTGGACTATTTCTTTTAATTGTACCTTGAGTCTTGGGTAATATTAATTGGTATCAACATACGAAGTATTGATCTTTGTTTTTCCTTCTTTATTACTGACTTTTTCCCAAGAAGTTTATCTTCGATAAAATTTTATTGTCAAAAAGTATATTCCAAAAACATTAGCTGACTTATATAACCTTCAATATTTGTATAATTTAAGGATATAATTTCACCTAAGTCTGAAATTCTCTTCCGATTTAAACGACACATACGCGGACCCTACGAAGTTGATTTTGTTTAAAATTCTTTTGGACTTTATCTATCATGGCCGCAAATTCCCACCTTAGGATGTCGTGATCGTACCTAGTTTCTAAGAGTAGATAAACCTAACATACATCGAGAAATAGCAGATATAACAACTTAAATATCAAATTAAACTATTAAACTACCACAATAAAACTCAAACGGTACAAGTGTCCAGTAACTCTCAAAACCCCGTGGAACTAAGTCATAAGCTCTAACAGGAATACACTTAGGATCTCTAGGTACAATACTGTCTGAACTCAAAAGAAATAGTAATACAACCAAAAGTATAAGGTGACTCTGACGCATGCCAGCATAGATCGGGTATACTTTGAAGTCTCCGAGATAACTGATCGATCACTGACACCCGACACGAGTGGATGTACCTGGATCTGTACAAAAATATCAAAAGTGTAGCATGAGTACATCACAACGATGCCCAATAAATATCAAACCTAACCTCGGTAGAATAGTGATGACGAGGTCAGGTCAAGACGCCTACTAAACATTAAAACATGTGCAATATAGAGATATAATCTAACAATGAATAGTAAAAGCAATTAAAGAACAATAAAGAAATTTAGCAATACGTGGCTAACAACGAAAATAAGCAACAAAGGACTGTAAAAGAATATATGTGATAAAACAACAAGTGACTAAGTTCAATCAAATGCGAATGGAACAAAATAAGTAATCAAGAATAACAACCATTCAACTTATCGAGTCTTTCCAATGTAGAATGTACAACAAGAATTTTACCGAGGTATCATGCCTCATATTCGCATTTCACGAGTCTTAATCACAATCTTTTCTTATATCGGCACATAAGCCTTACATTTAGATTTTTTTGAAAATATTTTTTCTGAAATAGCTACATGCGCTTTAGCTCTCTTATGTCACCGTGTGGCTTCAAAAATTTTCTTACGAGTAACATGCACATAAATCCCATCTTATGTTTATGCATGCGCATTAATCCCTATCCTTATATCGCTGCATGCAGATCAATATCACAACACAATAACATCTCGCACTACGCATGCCCATATGTGTAACAACCCGACCAATCGATTTGAGAATTAACGTTTCGTTCGATGACTTAAGTTCTCAAACAGCTTTGTGTTATGTGTTATGACTTGCATGCGTGGCCGAGTTCCGTTATTGGATGATTCAGAGTCAATTTGGAAGAAGGATTCTAGTTTTAAAAGCTTAAGTGGTAAGAGTTGACCGGAGTTTTGACTTTTGTGTAGACGACTCTGAAATGGTATTCTGATAATTTCAATAGCTTCGTATGGTATTTTTTTGAGTCAGGTGTGCGTCCGAATTTGAATTTGGTGGTCCGTAGGATAATTCGAAGCATTTCGGCAAAACATAGGAAGTTGAAGTCTTAGAATGTTAATAAATTTGACTAAGCTCTGACTTTGGTGATATCAGGGTCGGAATACGATTTCGAGAGTTGGGTTCGCTCCGTTATATCATTTGGAACTTGCATGCAAAAATTTGACGTCATTTCAGGTTAATATGATATGTTCCGGCACGAGTTTTGAAAATTGGAAGATTTGAAAATTCATGAGTTCGATTGTGGTGCGATACATTGTTTCGACGTTGTTTGATATGATTTGAGGACTCGGTCAGGTGCGTGTTATGATTTAGGACTTGCTGGTATGTTTTAATTGAGGTCGCGGAGGCCTCATGTGTATTTTGGGTGAGTTTTGAACAAGTTTGGGCATTTCGGCACTTTAATGGTGTACTGGAGCAGTTGAAATGAGGAGTGAACATTTTGGAGTGCTGATGTGCGGCCGCAAACTCCCAAAGTGTGGAGCCAGTTGAAAGTGTGAGGTCCGTAAAAATCCTCTTGCGGCCGCAGAAAGGGGAATCTGGAGGTTTGATGATCCGACTTCGCAACCTTATTTCTTTTAATCTATAAGGAATTTGGAGATGATTCAAAAATGATAGTTGTAGTCCTTCGAGTCTAGTTTCCAGAAGATAAATCATTCATCATTAAGACCTATTTGCAGAAAGTTCTAGTCAATTTACTGAAGCCTGGTAATGCAGATGCTGCGATAGTGTGGCCGCACAATTTGGATTGCTACCGCGGAGTCTGGAATGTGCGGTCAACACTTTGGAGGTTAGATGTGGTACCATATAAATGAAGATTTCAACTCATTTTTCATTTTTGGACCTAGAGAGCTCGGTTTGTGGCGATTTCTCATGGATTTTTCAAGAAAATCATCGGGGTAAGTGATTCTAACTCGGTTTTGGCTATATTACACGAATCCATTGTTATTTTCATCATTTAATTAGTGATTTGAGTTGGAAATTTGGGGAAAAAATGTAAAAATGTTGTAGACAAAATTTTGGGGATATGAAAGGCAATTTGAGGTCGGATTTGAGTAATTCTTGTATGTTGGACTCGTTATCAAATGAGTGTTCGGATTTTATAATTTTGGTCGGGTTCCGAGTTACGGGTAGGGGGTTGACTCTTTAGTTTTAGTTAATAATCGAAGCATTATTATCCAAAATAGTATTGAGCCGTCCGGAGATTGTTTCACTCGAAAAGGTCATTTTAGAGTAACGGTCTATCTTATTTAAGGTAAGTATCTTGCTTAGCTTTGTGTTGGAGAACTACCACTTAAGATTTGAGTCTTTGATGCTAATCGTGTCATGTGAAGTCCATTTATGCAAGGTGGAGAGTACGTGTTTGGGCTTATTTGCGGAAAGTTGACATTTTAGAGCTCTTAGATCCTTTTGTTCATTTGATATGAAGTTATTTTATTATGCTAAATTCCCAGTTTACTAGTTTCACCTCCACATGTCTTAATTGAAATTAATTGTTTCATGTTCCACTCTTATTGCTTATTTGACCCTTGTGTGGTTTAACTGAAGTTGTTGCCTCTTCAATTTCCATGCTATCATTCCCTAATTGCTCATCCTTTATTGAAATTATCATTAATTTTTCTGTAATTGTCAATCCCAAATTGAGGTTTATGATTCACTTTTCTGTTGATTATACGTAACTGAATTTGTGGTATCATTTTCGTAGTTTCTCAACCCTAAATGAAGTCTAGTTATCCTTTATCATAGTTGGCTTTTTCTTATTTGGGATTATTGACTCATGTTATCCCCCTTCTCGTTAAATTGTACTTTTGTATAATAATTTGTTATGTACTATTTCTGCCTTATTGAGCTATTCTTGTTGAGATTAATTTTGTTTTTTCTTTTGAGCTCGTTCTAGCATTTCTTTGTATTCTAAAGCTCTTGGGTTGATTTACTTGTCGTATTCTCGTATATTTTTCGAACCCTTTTAGCTGATCTATGCATTTAAAACCAAGAATCAATGTTTTCCAGAAAAAGTGCAAATATGTGGTCTAGAATGCGGTCGCATACCAGGTATGCGGACCTAATTTCTGCCGCAGAGTGAGTCAGGGTGTTGGCTAATTTGAGGTTAGAAATGCGGTCCATTATGCGATCGCATAACCGATATGTAGACCGCATAGTCGTCGCATAATTTTCTTAGGATCTTGTGAAGGTCAGTTCTACGGTGCATAATATGACCGCAAAACGGGTATGCGGACCGCATTTGTGTCGCATACCGAAGCAGAAGTTTCTGGTTTTGGGAGCCTTTTTGCGGTCCAATATGCGGGCCGCATTTCCACTTTGCGATCGCAAATGTGATTGCAGATCCGACTCGAGGCTCCAGTTTTCTAATTTTTAACTCGGTGCCCCTATCTTTATATTCGGTATTATAGCTTATTTTGAGAAATTTTATGGACATTTCTAGAGTGAGGGAGAGGGGTCTAAGTGAGAGAAAGTTTCCCCCACCAAATTACTCCATGAAACCTTGTTGAATCCTTGAAGATAATCAGGCAAGGGCAATTAAATTTTCATCCCAAGAGGTAAGGCTTCATCACCTCAGTTATTATTTCTACACTCAGCTATAAGGGGTCATTAGTAAGGTAATTCATGGGTATAAGAATTAATTCCTTGCATGCATGTCAAGACTTAGGGTATTGGAAGCTAGCAAACTAAAAAGGGAGCAATTGGGGTATAAAAGGATAGAAATTTCTCTCAAAAGGGGCCTAAGGTCATTATGCACCTTTAGTGTTTGATATTATGCTTGAACCAAGCTAGAATCTCAACCTCGTCTCTAATTTCCGGTTTAATTTGTAATTCTTGCATCATAGATTGAAGTGATAAGAATTCCGGAGTTTGTAGGAGTAAGGAAAGCTATATTGAGGTATGTATGTCTAAAACCCCCTTTTATTATAAATTGAGCTCTGTTGGCGGTTACGAAGGTGTGGTAAGATTTGAACTGGGTGGTGTAATGATTATTGTTTCACATTGATGGATTTGCAATTTATATGCACATATACATGAAAGAGGTGTTTCAATATGAGTAATGTACTATTCTTCATATTTAAAGAAATATGAAGTATACAATCATGTGTTAAAATGCTTGGGCTACAAGCCAAAGATCAAACTCAGAATTTTCATGCTAAATATGTGAACACTTATATGTGCTTGTAACTTGAATTACTTTCGTATGTGTCTATGATCACAACTTGTAAGGTGAATATCGAAAGGGAAAATGATATGATAAGTGTGGCCCAAAGTGCCATGAATTGAATTGATACATGAATGATAATTGAATCAAGTGAGATGATTAATGAGAAAGAAACCACACCTAGGCAAGGCGGCCTAGCCGATCGAGCCGTGATCGGATACCATGCTGCACACATTGTGGTGATGTGTTGATATTGAATCCCGGATAAGGGAAATGAGATAGTGATTAAGACATATGCCTCCAATGAGGCAACCTAGCCAGTCGGGTCATGACTCCGCCCAAGATAGCGGTTGTATTGAGCACAGTGATGAACGTATGAAAGAAGTGCCCCAAACTGAGTTATGGGAATTATGTGAATGCTTCTATGATTTGCATATTTGATTTACCTATATGACTTACTTATCATTGATTAGTAGTTCTTTCTAGTAAAATGGTGTTTAGTTATACATACTAGTACTACTTCATGGTACTAATGTTTCTTTTGCGGGGGCGCTACATTTTTAAATGAATGTAGGTGGCTCCATCGCGGATAGTGCCGATCGTGTGTAGTGGAGCATCTTCGTTCTCGAGATCTTTGTGAGCCCCCTTCTCCTTCAAGGGGCAATATTGCACATCTTTTGTATTTTTGGACTTTTACTTTTGAGGTATATCTGGGGCCTTGTTGCCAGCGTTGTCATATTAATCTTTTGTATCCTTAAAGACTCCGTAGACATATATGTGGGTCATGTGTGGGTATTGAATGGGCGTGCTATCCATGTTGTAAATCTAAACTTACATTGCCTATGAATTGTAACTCTATGGGAACCTTGAAAACTAACTTATCTGCAGTTTAATGTTGTGATCTAAAATGAACTAAAAATGTTGAACATACTATCTTCCTTTCTCTGAATAAATGAAATCATGGTCCCCTTGTTCGTACTGAGTTGGGTAGGTAGTGTTTGGAAAGGCTTGCTCAGTTGGGGTCACTCGATTGAGTGTCAGTCGCGCCTCCCGAGGTTGGGGCATGACAGTAGGCATACCACTCGCTCTTATTTCAAACAATATCTTATGGTAGGCATACCACCCGCTACCATTTCAATAAATATCTTGTGGTAGGCATACCACCCGCTCTTATTTCATTTCAACACAAAGTCACAGTAAACATTTTGGCAAGGAAAACAAAGCAATATAATAATAATTTCACGGCAAGGGAACAACAATATCAAAATAACCATCCCGGCAAGGGAGAATTAGCTATAACGCAATCCTAGCTCAATTCTTACTCTGCTCGATTAATATCAGAACTCAAGCATAAATAAAGTCCACGAGAATAAACCAAATCTCAACTAAATGTCAAGAGTCATCAATTTAAAGCACCCAAAGTGTCATTTAAGAACACAACAACTATCAGTTTAAGACTCACGGTCATGCTCGACACCAACGTATAGATACTCGTCACCATGCCTATACGTACTCGACAAGAAGCAATTAGCAAATAAGACTCAACTCCTAATCCCTCAAACTACGATTAGACCAAACACTTACCTCGATGCCTTGAACATAACTCAAGCCTAAACTATATCTTTACCCCTTGATTCCATCGCCAATGTGCTCATATATAATCACAAATTACTTAATTACATTAATAAACACAAAATGAACCAATCCCAATGTATGAAAATGAGTTTTCCAATGTTTTATCCAAAAAGTCAAAAATCGCCCCCGCGCCCACGTGGTAAAAACCCGAGGTTCGAATTAAAAACCCATTACTCATTCTCCCACGAACTCAAATATATAATTTATTTTGAAATCGGACCTCAAATTGAGGTCCAAATCCCCAATTTTGAAAAATCTAGGTTCTACCGAAAACACCCAATTTCACTCATGAAAATTATTGATTTTTAGTTGAAAACATGTTAAATGATGTTAATGATTGAACGAAATGAGTAAAAACTAACTTACAATTTATTTGGAAGAAGACTTGTTCTTGGAAAATCGCCCAAAGAAGTTTATGTTTTGAATGAATGTTAAAAATTGTTTAAAAATCGACTAAGTATAAAAAAATGCAGGTTGCAAATATGGGAATTGCGAGCAGACCTGACATGGGAATTGCAAAGTTTTGTTTGCATTTGCGAATCCCTTCCTAAATCCCCAATCTCACATTTGTGATCCAGAACGTCGCATTAGCGACCGGCCTTCGTATTTGCGAACCTAGTGGCCGCATTTGCGATCAGGCTTGGCCAAGTCTCTACTTCGCAATTGCGATACAAGACTCGCAATTGCGAGATTGGCTTCGCAAATGCGAAGCATGTAGACCAGAAATGCAACAGCTATCTTTCAAAGTCCAAAAAGGCACTCGTGGCCTATCCAGAACTCACCCGAGCCCTCAGGGCTCCAAACCAAATATATACACAACCTCAAAAACATCCTACTAACTTATTCGTGCGATCAAATCGCCAAAAAAGCATCACAAACATCGAATTAAACCTTAAAATCCAAAAATTCTTTCAAACTTCAAAAAACCTAAATTTTCCAATTTAGGTCCGAATCACGCCAAACGATGCCGTTTTCAACCAAATTTTGCAAAAATGACTTAAAACATATATAAGACATGCACCCGGCGCCGGAAACAAAATACGGGGTCGATACTATCGCATCAGATTTCATTTCAAATTTCCTTAAATAATTACAGAAAACGATTTTACTCAAAAATTCTATACTCGGGCTTGGGACCTCAAAATTCGATTCTAGGCATACACCCAAGTCCCATATTTTCCTACGGACCCTTCGGGACTATCAAATCATAGGTCCGGGTCCGTTTATCCAAAATGTAGACCAAATTCAGATTTATTCATTTAACATCAAAATTTAGCATTTCCCACAGAATTTCACATTTAAGCTTTCAGGCTACGCGCCCGAACTACACACGGAAATTGAGGTGACTCTAAATAAGGTTTTCAAGTCCTCGGAAGCACATAATTAATTAAAACAGGTGATGACCCTTTGGGTTGTCACATTCTCCACCTCTAAAACAACCGTTCGTCCTTGAACGGATAGAAGAAGGAAGTACCTGAGTCGAGTAAAAGTTGAGGATAATGGCTCCGCATATCGGACTCGGACTCCCAGGTCAATGCCTCAGGAGGCTGACCTCTCCACTGAACAAGAATAGAAGGGAAACTCTTAGATCTCAACTGACGAACATGTCGGTCTAGAATAGCTACCGGCTCCTCCTCATAAGACAAGTCCTTGTCCAACTGGACAGTGTTGAAATCTAACACGTGGGCGGGATTGCCGTGATACCTCCGAAGCATGGACACATGAAACACTTGATGCGCGGCTGATAAGATCGGTGGCAAAGAAAGTCTATAAGCCACCTCTCTCACTCGATCAAGAATCTCAAACGGACCAATGAACCTAGGGCTAAGCTTTCCCCTTTTCCCAAACCTCCTCACGCCCTTCAAGGTGACACTCGGAGCAAGACCCACTCACCAACCATAAAAACCACATCTCAAACCTTGCGGTCTGCATAGCTCATTTGCCTGAACTGAGCTAAACGAAGCCTATCCTGAATGATCCTAACCTTGTCCAAGGCCTCCTGAACCAAATCCGTACCCAACAACCGAGCCTCCGGCTCAAACCATCCAACTGGAGACCGACACTGCCTACCATATAAAGCCTTATAAGGAGCCATCTGGATGCACGACTTGTAGTTGTTGTTATAGGCAAACTCCGCTAAAGGCAAGAAATGATCGCACGAACCTCCAAAGTCAATAACACAAGCTCAGAGCATATCTTCTAAAATTTGAATAGTCCGCTCGGACTGACCGTCCGTCTGAGAATGAAATGTTGTGCTAAACTCAACCCGTGTGCCCAACTCTCGCTGAACTGCTCTCCAGAAGCGCGAGGTAAACCGCGTACCCTGGTCCAAAATGATAGACATGGGCACACCATGAAGGCGAACAATCTCCTGAATATAGATCTCAACAAACCTCTCAGAAGAATAGGAGACTGCCACATGAATGAAATGCGCTGACTTGGTCAGCCTATCAACAATGACCCATATTGCATCGAACTTCTTCCGAGTCAGTGGAAGTCCAATAACAAAATCCATAGTAATCCGCTCCCAGTTCCACTCGGGCAGCTCAATCCTCTGAAATAAACCACCAGGCCTCTGATGCTCGTACTTAAACCGCTGACAATTCAAACAATGAGCCACATATGCTACGACATGCTTCTTCATTCTACGCCCCCAATAATGCTACAACAAATCCTGATAAATTTTCGCGGCGCTCGGATAAATAGAGTACCGGGAGCTCTGGGACTCCTCCAAAATCAACTCTCGTAGTCCATCCACATTAGGAATACATACTGGACCCTGCAATCTCAAAACTCCATCATTATCTAAGGTAACATGCCTGGCACCTCCGCGCTGCACCGTGTCTCTAAGGACACATAAATAGGGATCATCATACTGCCGCTCACGGATACACTCCAATAATGAAGAATGAGTGACCATGCAAGCTATCACATAACTGGGTTCAGAAACATCCAGCCTCATGAACTGATTGGCTAAGGCCTGAATATCTAAAGCAAGTGGCCTCTTACCTACCGAAATATAAGCAAGACTGCCTATACTGGCTGACTTCGTACTTAAAGCATCGGCCACCACATTGGCCTTTCCCGGATGATATAAAATAGTGACATCATAATCTTTCAACAAGTCCAACCACCTTCTCTGCCTCAAATTCAACTCCTTTTGCTTGAACAAATACTGCAGACTTTTGTGATCCGTGAACATCTCACATGCCACGCCATATAGATAATGCCTTCAAATCTTCAATGCTTGAACTATGGATGCCAACTCCAAATCATGAACCAGATAGTTCTTCTCATGAATCTTCAATTTCCTCGAAGCATAGGAAATGACATTGCCATCCTACATCAACAATTCTCCAAGCCCAACACGGGAAGCATCACAATATACTATATAAGGCCCTGAAACTGTGGGCAAGTCCAATACCGGTGCCGTAGTTAGAGCTGTCTTGAGCTTCTGAAAGCTCACCTCACACTCATCCGACCATCTATACTAGTCACCTTTCTGGGTCAATCTGGTCATCGGGGCTACAATAGATAAAAACCCCTCCACGAACTGTCGATAGTAGCTTGCCAACCCTAAGAAGCTCCGAATCTCTATAGCTGATGCTGGTCTAGGCCAGTTCTTGATTACGTCTATCTTCTTTAGGTCCACCTGAATACCCTCTGCTGATACAACATGACCTAGAAATGCCACTGAACCCAACCAAAATTCACACTTCGAGAACTTAACATATAACCAACTATCCTGCAGAGTCTGAAGAACCACTCTAGGGTGATGCTCGTGCTCCTCCTGGCAGTGGGAATATATCAATATATCATCAATGAAAACTATCACGAACGAGTCCAAATAAGGCCTGAACACTCGGTTCATCAAGTCCATAAAAGTTGCTGGGGTATTTGCCAACTCGAATAACATAACCAAGAACCCATAATGCCCGTTCCGAGTGCGGAAAGCTGTCTTAGGGACACCAGATGCCCTAATCCTCAACTGATGGTAGCTAGATCACAATTCTATCTTGGAAAATACCCTAGCACCCCGAAGTTGGTCGAACAAATCATCAATCCTTGGCAGTGGATACTATTCTTGATCGTTACCTTATTCAATTGCTGGTAATCAATACACATTCTCATTGACCTATCCTTCTTCTTGACAAATAACGTTGGCGCACTCCAAGGTAATACACTCGGTCTAATGAAACCCTTCTCAAGCAAATCCTGCAACTGTTCCTTTAGCTCCTTCAACTCCGGCGAGC
Organism: Nicotiana glauca; assembly: GCA_026770625.1. NCBI lineage: Eukaryota > Viridiplantae > Streptophyta > Magnoliopsida > Solanales > Solanaceae > Nicotiana > Nicotiana glauca. The sequence continues at coordinate 257,678 of MU682975.1, read as the reverse complement.
CATATGATATGGCGAGATAGAAATGGGCTGAGTGCCCAAAACCAGATCAATAGAGAAATCAATATCCCTGTCGGGCGGCATACCCATCAGGTCTGAAGGAAAAACATCAGGGAACTCATAAACAATGGGCACAAAATCAATAGAGGGAACCTCAGTGCTGGAACTCCGAACATAGGCTAAATAGGCCAAACACCCCTTCTCGACCATACACCGAGCCTTTACATATGATATAACACTGCGGATAGAATGACCAGGAGTCATCAAATCTTGTGGTAGGCGTACCACCCGCTCCCATTTCATCACTATCTTGTGGTGGGCGTACACCCGCTCCCATTTCAATCAATATCTTGTGGTAGGCGTACCATCCGCTCCCATTTCATCAATATCTTATGCTAGGCGTACCACCGCTCCTATTTCAATCAATATCTTGTGGTAAGCGTGCCACCCGCTCCCATTTCAATCAATATCTTGTGGTGGGCGTACCATCCGCTCCCATTTAATTTCAACACAAAGTCACAATAAAATTTCCGGCAAGGAAAAAAAAGCAATATAATAATAAATTCGCGGCGAGGGAACAACAATATAAAAATAACCATCCCGGCAAGGGAGAATCAGCTATAACCAAATCCTAGCTCAATTCTTACTCAGCTCGATTAATATTAGAACTCAAGCATAAATAAGGTCCACAAGAATAAACCAAATCTCTACTCAATATCATCATCAATTTAAAGCATCCAAAGTGTCATTTAAGAACACAACAACTATCAATTTTAAAACTCATGGTCATGCTCGACACTAACATATAGATACTCGTTATCATTCCTATACGTCGTACTCGACAAGACGAAATTAGCAAATAAGACTCAACTCCTAGTCCCTCAAGCTCGGGTTAGAACAAACACTTACCTTGATGCCTTGAACACAACTCAAGCCTCAACTATATCTTTACCCCTTGATTCTACCGCCAATTCGCTCGTATCTAATAATAAATTACTTAATTATATTAATAAACACTAAATAAATCAACCCCAATGCATGAAAATGAGTTTTCCAAAGTTTTGCCCAAAAAGTCAAAAATTGCCCCGGGGCCCACGTGGTCAAAACTCGAGTTTCGAACCAAAACCCGATTAACCATTCCCCCACGAACTCAAATATATAATTTGTTTTGAAATCGGACCTCAAATTGAGGTCCAAATTCCCAATTTTGAAAAACCTAGGTTCTACCCAAAACACCTAGTTTCACCCATGAAAATCATTGATTTTAAGTAGAAAACATGTTAAATGATGTTAATGACTGAAATAAATGAGTAAAAACTAACTTACAATTGATTTGGTAGAAGACTTGTTCTTGGAAAATCGCCCAAAGAAGTTTGTGTTTTGGAAGAATGTTAAAACTTGCTCAAAAATCGACTAAGTATAAAAAAATGCAGGTTGCAGATATGGAAATTACGAACAGTTGCGAACCCCGACATGACATGGGAATTGCAAAGTTTTGTTCGCATTTGCAAAACCCCATCCTAAATTCCCAATCTCGCATTTGCAATCCAGAACATCGCATTTGAGACCGGCCTTCGCATTTGCGAACCCATGGTCGCATTTCCGATCAGGTCTCCACTTCACAATTGCAATACAAGACTCGCATTTACGAGCTCGCAATTGCGAGACTGGCTTCGCAATTGCGAAGCCTACAGATCAGAAATGCAACAACTATCTTTCAAAGTCCAAAAATGCACTCGTGGCCTATCCAAAACTCACCCGAGCCCTCGGGGCTCCAAACCAAATATATACACAACCTTAAAAAATCCTACAAACTTATTCGTGCGATAAAATCGCCAAAAGAACATCATAACCATCGAATTAAACCTCAAAATCAAAAAATTCTTTCAACCTTCATAAAACCTCAAATTTTCCAATTTAGGTCTGAATCACGTCAAACGACATCCGTTTTAAACCAAATTTTACAGAAATGACTTTAAACATATATAAGACCGGTATTGGGCACCAAAACCAAAATACGGGCCCGATACCATCGCTTTCTAATCAGATTTCATTCCAAATTTCGTTAAACATTTCCATAAAACAATATTTACTCAAAAACTCATTTCTCGAGCTTGGGACCTCGGAATTCAATTCCGGGATTACGCCCAAGTCCAATATTTTCCTACGGACCCTCCGATACCATCACATCATGTTTCCAGGTCCATTTACCCAAAATGTTGACAAAAGTCAAATTTATTCATTTTAACATAAAAATTTAGCCTTTTCACAGAATTTCACATTTAAGCTTTCCGGCTACGCGTCCGAACTGTGCATGCAAGTGGAGGCGACTGTAAATGAGATTTTCAAGGCCTCAAAATCACATAATTAATTAAAACAGGTGATGACCCTTTGGGTCATCACATTGTCCCCATTGTTGTCGAATTTTACTTTTACAGAATCATTTGTTTCATATTATTTCTCCCTTGTTGAGCTATTCTTCTTGAGACTAGTATTTTCTATTTTGTTTATTCTTTGTGAGCTCGTTCTGCCATTTCTTTGTGTTTTAAACTCTTGGGTTGATTTATTGTCGTATTCTCGTGTATTGTTGTGGTTGTGCCGTTAATTTTCTCTACTCTTACTAGTTGGCATGAAACTATGATAGAACACTTGCACATACATACACGTAATTAATCACCCCTATCGGTTTGAGAAGATGGATCCTGAGGTTATTGATCATTCATTAATAGCCTCGTCTACTTGCCTTCTATATGGAATGGTTCTATTGGCACGTGAATCGTCTGTGCAGTTACCAGTTGTAACAAGGGCATAAGATGCCAAGTGTTTAGGTTTCCTAAATTAGGACCGGTGAATTATGACTATTTTGAAGGTTTGATACCTCGTGGAGATTATTGGACAAACCTGGTGTGAAAGCAGTTATTCTTGTCGAGTTGATACTTGTTTTTCCTTTATTTATTTTCACCGGATTTAAACTGTGTTCAGCTTACTCTATGGTGTTATTACTTGTTGTTTTCCACTGCTAATTGTTGCTTATATTTCTTATTGCAAGCACTGTATTATTGTTCTCATGATGCGTAGTTTAGTAGAGATATCATACTCTGTTAGTTCTCCACTTATACTTGTCCGGGTTATCTAGTACAGTAGGTTTCTTGAATGTCCCTCGTCACTACTCCACCGAGGTTAGTCTTGATACTAACTGGGTACCGCTGTGTTGTACTGATAGTACGATTCTCTATATTTTTGTACATATCCATGTATTTCGGTGTCAGTTGATCGATAGATAGCTGTTCGGATCTTGCTGTGGAGACTCAAGTGAACTTGCTACTGCGTTCGTAGGCTTCAGAGTCACCTTCTAATATTGTACTTGCATTGTTTTATCTATACTTCAAAACAGTTGTATTTATACATTTTTCTAACAAACTCAGTAGAGCTTATGACTTGTACTACCAGTTTTGAGATTGCAAGTTTTGTATAGAGATTTCTTTTTCGCATTTGTCAATCGTTAGTTAAATTCGGTTAATTTATTTCAGAAAATGTTAGACTTAATCGTTAGTTAAATTAGGTTAATTTATTTCAGAAAATGTTAGACTTACCTAGTCTCTAATACTAGGTGCCATCACGACATCCTAGAGAGGGAAACAGGTTCATGACAATATGCCACAACTTGCAAAAATCAACAATATCAATGTTAACATAATTTATAGGCTACGACTCGATCACAATATGTACAAGAATATTAATAATAATAAAAATGGAAGGAAATTTTTCAACAAGGAAAGATATCTCAATAATCAACTACTTCAACCTCAATCTGATAATAGTCTTCATAGCTTCAACTTCACTAACTGGAAATGAAGGTGTTCCCACAAAATGACAACTTCCAATCTAAGTGTATGACATAAGTATCAAATAGAATAATTCAACAATAAAAGAGATATCATGAGATAACAACGTCAAATAAGAATAATTCAACAAATAAAGAGATACATTTCAAGTAGAGAGGTAACAACGTCAATCAAGGCACATAAGAGCACGTTTACTATAAAAGATAGAACATGTGTTAACAAAGTTGACTAAAGAACGTAAGAGTAATTTAATAATGGAAGATATAACATGATATGAGAATGTCAATTCGATATATAAAAGAATCTAAGAGTCTAGACCGGTCAAAATACCACACACTCGTCACCTCGTGTACACGTCTCCCACATAATTCAAATAAAACAATTGACCCAAATATTAATGGGTAGTTCCCCTACACAAATTTAGGCAACATCCTTACCTCAATTAGGCCATAACAACCTTCAGAAATATCTTTTCCCCTAAAATTTACCTTTGCACAACTCAAATCTAACAAAAAATGATTTAATAACATCAAAAAATGCAAGAGCAACCGATTACGATAGATAAAGCTATGATCTTAGCACAATTCTCCAAAAGTCAACCCTGGGCTTGCCAGATTAAAACCCGGATCCAAGGGTACATCTCGACTGCCCATAACCCACACGTTCATATATGTATTTTGTTTTCAAATCTGAGTTCAATTCAACTCAAAAATCCCAAAATTTTATTTTTCAAAACTTAGATAAAATTTTCTAAAATTTCTCTTTGATTCTCATAATTATGATGTTAAATCTCATATATAATCATGTGAAATAGTTGGAAATTAATCAAAATCACTTACGAAATTATTATAGATGAAAATCCCCTCTTCGAATCGTTTCCTACCGAGTCTTGGGTTCTAAAATAAGAGATAATAAGATGAAATCCCGACTCCCAGCCCATTCGTTCGGTTGCTGATGTTGCGATTGCGAAACTGGATTCGCAATTAAGAACCCTCGCAATTGCGAAAAAAGTCTTGCAAATGCGTCTAGTGACGGCCTAAGGGATAAGTCACAAATTTGACAATGGGTTCCCAATTAAGAACCCTGTTCGCATCGCAAATGCAACTAAATATGTCGCAAATGTGATCCTACCTGAACTAGCCTATCTTCGCAATTGTGAGTGAGGCATCACAATTGCAATACCTGACCCTCACTTTTTTACTTTGCAATTGCGTGGCTGGTGCTCGCAACTACGACATAAGAGACACCAGCACACCAGCAACTTGTTTCAGTCCAAAACTATACTGAAACACGTCCGAAACTCATCCAAGCCCTTGGGGTTCCTAACCAAATATTCACACAAGTCTAATTACACCATACGCAGTCTCTCACGTGATCAAAACATAACAATAATATCTACAACTACTAATCAGACATCAAAACGTATGAGTTTCAAAGAAAAGGTCAAGAACCTCTAGAATTGCAAACAAGTGTCCGAATCCTATCAAACCAAATCCGATTGAAACCAAATTTTGCATATAAGCTCCAAATAACAAAATGGACCTATTACAAGTCCCAAAACCAAATTACAAACCTGATATCTATAAGTCAACCTGTGGTCAAACATGGAAAAACTTCTAAACCTCAAATTGCCAACTTTCGACAAAACAAGTCAAATCAACCTAGGTACATCGAATTCCATTTAGGGCATACGCCTAAGTCCAAAATCATGATACGTACCAATCGGAGCCATCAAAATACCATTCTATGTCATTTATACAAAAGTGAAATATTGGTCAGCATTATCAATTTAGAATTCTAAGTCAAAAACCAAAGTGTCCAAATCAACCCAAAACCTTCTCAAGAAATAACTAACCATCCCTGCACACCATAAAAATAAAAATACACACGTGTGAAGCATCAAAAGGGTAAAGGGGCAGAAAATACACAAAATTATTGGTCGTATCATTACATTCTTCCCCTCTTAAAAAAAACGTTCATCCTCGAACATGGATAGAGACATACCTAAACTGGCAAAAAGGTGATGATAATGAATCCGCATTTCGTGCTCTATCTCCCAGGTCTCCTCGATCGTATGACCCCTCCATTGGACCTTCATTGAAGCGATGTTCTTTGACTATAACATTTGAACATGTCTGTCCAAGATAGCCATAGGGTCCTCAACATAAGTCAAATCCATGTCCAATTCAATTGAGTTCAAATCTAATACATGGGATGGATCACCATAATACTTTCACAACACAAAAACATAGAACACAGTGTGAGCGACCGATAAGCTGGGTGGCAATACAAGTTTGAGGCCACCTCACCCACTCTCTCAAGGATCTAAAATGGAACAATATACCTAGGGCTCAACTTGTCCTTCTTCCCAAACCTAATCAAACCATTCTTAGGTGAAACTAGAATAAAAGCCCTATATCCCACCATAAATTCTACATTTCCCTTCATCAACATAACTTTTCTATCTAGAATGTGCTATACGAAGCTGATGCTAAATCATCTTGACTTTCTCCAAGGCATCCCGAACCAAATCAGCTCCCAAAAACCTAGCCTCACCCGGCTCAAACAAACCAACTGGAGAATGTCACCGCCTCCTATATAAAGCCTCATAAGGAGCCATCTAAATACTCGATTGGTAGCTATTGTTGTAGGCAAACTATGCAAGCGGTAGAAACTTGTCCCATAAACCCTCGAAAACCATACTTAACATATCTTTCAAGATCTGAATGGTGCACTCTTGTGGGTGAAATGTTCTACTCAACTCACATTGCACAACTCTCTAGAAATAAAATATGAACTGTATGCCTCGATTGGAGATAATGGACACCGACACGCAATGAAGGCAAACAATTTCACGGATATAGATCTGAGCCAGCTGCTTTGAAGAATAAGTAGTCACCACCAGAATGAAATGTGCCAACTTTGTCAGCCTATCCATAATAACCCATACTACGTCAAATTTCTTCAAAATACATGGGAGCCCAACAACAAAATCCATGGAATTACGCTTGCATTTCCACTCGGTAATCTCAAGTCTCTGAAGCATATCACCCGCATCTAATACTTGTACTTCACCGGGTGACAATTCAAGCACCGAGACACATACTCCACTATATCTTTCATCATTCTTCTCCACCAATAGTGTTGTCTCAAATCCTAATACATCTTAGGGGCATGCGGTTGAGTACCACAAACTGTGGGCCTCCTCAACGATCAACTCATGCAACTCGTCCACATTGGGCATACATATCGACCATGTATCCGCAACACCCTTTCATCACTAATAGAACCTCCTTGGCATAACCATGCTGCACTATGTCCTTAAGTACAAGAAAATGGGGGTCATTATATTGACGCACTCTTATGCAATCCTACAAAGAAGACCGAGGTACCATGCAAGCAAGAAATCAACTAGGCTCCGAAACATCCAACCTCACGAACCGATTTGCTAAAGATTAAAAATGCAGATGGTCTCTCTCCGGCTGGAATATATCCAAGGCTAGCCATACTCTCAGCCTTCGTACTAAAGGCATCAGCCACCATATTAGCCTTCCCGGGATGATACAAAATGGTAATATCATAGTCTTTTAATAGCTCTAACCACCTCCGCTGCCTCAAGTTCAGATCTTTTTTCTTAAACAAGTAATTTAGACTCTTACGATCAGTGAATACCTTACAAGATACAGCGTATAGGTAGTGCCTCCAAATATTCAAGTCATGAAAAATGGCAGCCAACTCTAAATCATGAACGAGGTAGTTCTTCTCATGGGGCTTCAATTGGAATGAAGCATAAATAATCACCCTACCTTCTGAATCAAGACAGACCCAATATCAATTCATGAAGGATCACAATACAATGTATAAGACCCTGATGTAGATGGCAAAACCATAACTAAAGCTATGGTCAAAGCAATCTTGGGATTCTAAAATATCTCCCCACACTTGTCAGACCACCTGAATAGATCACCCTTCTAGATAAATCCAGTAAAAGGTACAACAATGGACGAGAACCCCCTACAAAATGGAGATAATAGCCAGCCAAACCAAGAAAACTCCGAAACTTAATAGCTGAAGATGGTCTGGACCAATTCTGAACTACTTCAATATTCTTCGGATCTACCTTAATTCCCTCGCTAGACACCACATGACCAAAAAAGGCCACCGAATAAAGACAAAATTCTCACTTTGAAATTATTGCATATAACTTCTTCTCCCTCAATGTATGGAGTACAATCCTCAAATACTACTTGTATACGGTAAAATCCGAGAGTTCAATCTTCTGTCGTTACGATGGCTCGTAAGCACATTTCAAGAGCTCAAGGTTATAGTCGAGGTTCACCCCCGAGGGGATATCTGTGCTCAACCTCAAGGCAGTACAAACAAGAGGTAATGATGAAAAAGTGGGGCGTTCCCAAGGTGCGTAAATAGAGATGACAAAGTCTATTGGACTTGTCCAAAAGTGAATCAAGGCATTAAATGGCTGTACCAGTCCCATATCTTCGTAATTAATTTATTTGTACTATGTTAACATTCCAACTGATATATAAAAGGGGATCCTTGTCATTTTGTAGACATCTATTGCTTAATATTGAATAGACAAAAACATTCTCTATGCTCTCTAAACACTCTCTTGATCTCACTACTTCATTTATTGCTCATATTCATTGCGTTCTATTTATTGTTCATCATTTATTGCTTATTATTGATCATAAAGAGCCATTATCGTAGCTCTTATAACTGTTATTCCCCCCTCGATTGTTCTAAGCCGGTCACCCAACTCGACCCCGAGGCCTCATATACGATAGCTCGAGGCCCCGATCTCTAGCCGTTTGGTTCGGTTATCACATCGTCTCTTAGCTATAATCTTGGTTTCTAACCTTTTACTTAGCATCTATTGCCTAACAACTAGCATAAAAATAGATAACGTATTTTAAGAACCAAAAAATTAAATTTCATTGTAATTACCATTTTCACGGTAAATAGTTTGGCGCCCACCGTGGGGCTAAAAGTTATAGTGATTATTTTCTCGTTGGTTCACTCCATAACGCAAGTTATCTTTCATACTTTTTCTTGCCCAAGATCTTCGATTTCAGGTTGAAATGTCTTACTCTAAATGAATATGAAAACAACGGTCTTTAGAACCACAAAGAGAATGGTCAGGTATTGGCGCACCACTACTAAACCCTGAAGGCGCGCCAGAGTCCATCTCCGCGGATGTGATATCATGCGATAACAAGCACGTTGATATAAGCTCCAGCAATAACAGGAGCATACATCAAGGAGACCAACAAAAAGCTCAGAAAACCCTAGCTAGGGAAGAACATGAGGTTAGCCTTCACGTTATTTTTGAAATGTTCTGGGCACAACAGTTGTCGATTGCTCAGCTGCAAAATGACCAAAAACTCCCAGCACGGTAGCACCGGGAATGGCTTCCCCAGCCGAGCAGGTAGCAGAAAGATCAAGCAACAACGGGTCGCAACCGACCCCACCCTTATAAAGATGCTCGAGGACCTCACAAAGAGGATCGAGTCGGGTGAGAAAAATAAAGAAGCTAACGATAAGAAGGTAGAGACTTACAATTATAGGGTCGAACAAATTTCGGGCCACCCTCGGTCCTGAAGGATGTAGATTCGAAGAAGTTTGTACAAAAGCCATTCCCGCAGGAAGTTGCTCTGAAACCCATTCCAAAGAAGTTTAGAATGCCCGACCTTATGAAGTATAACGGAACCTCGGACCCCAACGAGCATATCACTACTTACACCTATTCGCTGAAAGACAACGACTTGACGGACGAGGAGATCAAATCCGTCCTGCTGAAAAAGTTTGGGGAGACACTCTCGAAAGGGTCCATGATGTGGTATCATAAACTAGCTCCTAACAATATAGATTCATTTGCCATGCTGGCAGATTCTTTCATAGAGGCACATGCTGGGGCCATCAGGGTGGCCACAAGGAAATCTGATGTCTTCAAAATCAAATAAAGAGAGAACGAGATGCAGCGAGAGTTCATGTATCACTTTCAAATTGAACGAATGGAACTACCACCAGTCTCCGACGACTAGGAAGTACAGTCCTTGAGTCAAGGTCTGAATGAATAAAACATAGTGGCTTCGAAATAGCTAAAATAGAATTTTGTTGAATACACCACCGAAACTTGGTCGGACGTCCACAACCGATACCAATCAAAGATTAGGGTTGAAGATGACCAACTAGGAGCCCTCTCGGGCTCGGTATATCCCAGCAGGCTCCCGACGAAGGAGTCGAAGCTGAATAAAGAAAGATACCAATCATACCATGATGATAGGAGAAATGCACCGAGGCATAACATACCCTACAATGAGCGGAGAATGGATCGAGGCCAGAACGCCTGGGGACTTGTCAGCAAAGCTGGATCCGATACGCATGCAGGGCCAATGGAGGCACCTCACTTGTCGTAAAATCAGACACGCCAAATGGCTTAGGCCCATACAATCAGATCCTTCGCAAATAAATCATAACTTAGTGTGTGAATTTTACAACACACACGGACACAAGACTAAGGATCGCCACCATCTCCGAGAAGAAGTAGCCCTACTACTCAGCAAAGGTCATCTCCGAGAATTCCTGAGCGACCGGGCCAAAAATTAATTCCGGGAAAGAGAGGCGACCAAGAAGAACAAAACAAATGAGCCATGACATGTCATCCATATGATCTTGGGAGGCATAGATGCCCCACAGGAACGCATGATCAGAAGAACAAAAATATCCATCACTACAGAAAAGTGAACTCGGGGTTGCATTCCCGAGGATGCTCTCACATTCAGCGATGAGGACATCGAAAACCTTTCTCTGCCTCACAACGATGCACTAGTAATCTCTTTCCTTGTAAATACATTTCAAATTAAATGTGTACTAGTGAATGCAGGTAGTTAGGCCAACATTATCAGGTCGAGGGTGGTAGAGCAACTCGGACTGCTTGATGATAACTAGGGACTTTGATGCATTTTATACTCCTTCTTGCTTGTGTTTTGGTTGGAAATTCGTAAAAAATAGTCCCAAAAGGCTCACAAGTTGTGCTTGATTGCCGGTTTGATCAACAAAGTGACAAGATGTCAAAATCAACTCAAAAGGAGTGAAACTTGCACAAGTACCAAGAAAAGAGAAAGCTCAGGCAGAACAATCCCAATGCGGCCGCACACCATTTTGTGCGGTTCGCACAAGGAGATTCAGAGAGGTTGATTTTCAAGCAAAGAGGCAGTGCGACTGCACTAGAATTTTGTGTTGTCCGCACTGAGATCAATGTGGTCGTAGTCCATTCTCTGCGGTCCGTAGTGAGAAGAATCAGAGAGTTTATTCTCTGCGATTCACAGTGCCCAAGTTCAGAGAGAAGTTTTGTCAAGTCCAAAGCCCTAGTATGGATTGCATTCTATTTTGTGCGGTCCGCACTAACCCCGTAGGGGTATTTTTGTCCAAAATTGTCAGCTTAGTATAAATATCTTCCTTTCCATTTTTAGGTCAAGCAGATAGATTTGACTGGTAGCTGTGTTGACACTCAATTTTTTTCTGTATATTTTTATATGCAAAATATCTTTAAAATAGCATATACACGCATATATAAGTATATCCAAGCATTTTACTATTTTTTCCCATAATTTTTTAAGGTTTTAAACTGATTTATTTCCTTTTTCATCCATAAAAGGCCAATGATTATTTTCAAATATTAATTTTTTTGTAATTTATTATACTAAAATATAACTAAAGTAATTTTTGTACATTTTAAAAATTTATTTAGTATTTTAAAAGATAAATTGCATATAATTGCAATATTAGCCTATTTTAAGATTTAATTGCGTTTATAATTACAAAATTTACTTCGGTATTTTTAATCCATATTTATATATTATTAATTAATTTAATACCTTTAATTTGTTTTCAGAAATTATTTTACTATTTTTTATAAAATAAATAAGGGAAAATAGCTATTTAAATGCTAGCATGTTTTATTTCAATTTTGGCCAGATTTGGCACCCATGATCCAACCCAATTTCAAATTCAAATTGCCCAGCCCAATTCCTAAAATTACTCGAAACACAACCCGTCTAAACGACCCGCCCGGTTCTCCTTTAAATCCCAACCATTGATCTAACAGATCAATAGCTCATGTTCTCCCTTTCATTTTATAATTTACCAAGACCCCCTAAACATAAATCATTTTCAGCTACCAGCCACCTCTGAACCCTCCCATTCTCTCAAAGTCTCTTAACACCACTCAGAAACTCTAGTCGCCATCTCTATCTCCACCACTTCCACCCTAAAGCCACCTGAATCCATGGTTCCAAGGCCATTGGAGTCCTATTACCAGTTCCTATAACTCGTACACACCTGGTTATTGAAGGTTCAAGGCCTGACCATGACGAAGCTTGGTCCAGGCCTCGTTTGATTCGAGTTCTGTGGCCATCTCCGGCCTTGTTCCAGCATGCCATGGCTGTTCGAGCCAATTTTTGACTTCTCCGGTTTAGATCAGTGACTTTTCCAAACCTTTGTAACTACTGGGGTTCTTCTGAAACCTTAACCCTTCGAGGTTTTTCTGATCTCCTTAGATCTGTTGCCGATCCATGCTTTCCTTAAGTTTTATTTTCCTAACTTTTCTTTCAAAATTTACTTTCAAAACCATTTCTTTTCTGATCTAGGGTTTTCTGAAAGTATTTAAATGTTTCTCTCACTTTCTTGTTCTTTTTGTCTGTATTTGCCTCTACTGTGTTCTTTTATTTCTTCTACCGTGTTCTTGTATGCTTTTTCTACTGTATTTTCATCTACAGTGTTCTTGTGTGTTTCTCTTACTGTATCATTCTTTACTATGTTCTTAAAGTGTTTCTTATTAAGTTCTATCTACTGAGCTCTGCTTAAGTTTATTCTAAAACTTCTTAACATGCTTCTTCTACTGTTTTTATCAATTTTCCCCGTCATGTTTCGTATTAGCTTCTTCTACTCTACTTTTCCTTTGAGCTCTTCTACTGTATTCTGTATGTTACTTTTCTATCATGTTTTCTGATGAGTTTCTGGTGCTGAAAGAAATATGTTAGATTTTCAATTCTTCTTTGAGGCTTCTGAACCTGTTTTGATTTAATGACTTGCCCTCTCATCTTTGCACTCAATTAATTTAGGAAACCCTAGAATTTGGGGATTCTTCCAAGTTTGGCTATGTGATTTGGTTGAACTAGGGTTTTATTTCAAAAACCCCTAACTCTTTTAGATATATTTCAAGTCTATGAACTGTGTTTGGACATCCTTGTTTTCGTATGATTCTGATCTTTGCTAAACTTTTCTAAGACCTTTTTGCATTGGACCTTTTTGTATGCTACTAGATGCTAGTTCTCTTCTACATTACTGACTTATGTGACAACCATTACCTACTGATATTTGCAAAGGCATGACATCTTCTTTCAACTCAATATGTTTGTATGCACTTTATATGTGATGGATTTCCCTCTAAAATTGCTTTCTAATTTGTGATTAGTTCAGACTCCCTTTCTGAATAGGTCTGATTGAGTTTCTTTCCTTGTTTGCTAATTTTCCCTGTGACTCGACTTAAATTAAAAAAAAAACATTTTCTCAGATTTTCTGACTTGGTTCATTCATACAAAATCTCAGACCCTTTGATTTACTGGCTACTAATTGATTTTCATACCTTATTTGTACAACCGTGTATTTCAAATTCTGTCCTTAAATAAAACTTTTATGTATTTACCCCTAATTGCCTTCTTTGCACAAAGTGCTTATTTAATTTCTTTGCTCAAATAGTTTTTACCCTTTTGAATCTGAATCCCTTAATTAAAGGAAATCTCTTGTGATTGATTCTCAACTGACATTCAGTTCCTTAAATATTTTCTTACCTTATTTTTGACTGACTTTCAACACTATAAATTCACGACTCTTTATCACACAACACACACGATTGACAATCCTTCTAAACACATATACAGTCGTTCTGACTCACACTTACACAATAATATTTTCTTTTATTGTCGGCACTGTGGCCTGTTTACAAGACCTACTATTTTTCTCTACTTGTTTCTTTGAAACTGATATGTCCTGATTTAATCTTTAGCATCACAACAATGTTTTTATTTATAGTTTGTGTATCCATGTCTATTTGTTGTTTCTGTAGAGCTCAATATTTCAATTAGCATGTCGCTTTATTTCTATTTTTTTCTGCTATGAATACCTATACCCTACCCCCTTTATGTGTTTGAGCATATGGTTTAAGACATGGAAATATGTAAGTTATTGTCCATGTATTAAATTTGACCCTTTGGGATCCTAATCTCTAAGCAGTGTGTTCTAATAGGCTTATGAGTGTGCCAACATTTTCCATTGCTCGGTATGCCCACCCGCTTCTCTTTGATTTTTACCACCTCCCCTATACCCCTGTGTGTACAGGTTTGGGTTGTTTCCCTTTCCTTTTCTCCTTTCAGCACTCTACTTCTGCACTTGCACTCTCTCTTAGTCCCTAAGCTCTGCCCCCCTCTTGTGAGCCTTGCCTTGGGACTTGAGTTCCCTTTGAACTTGGACACTTGAGGGTTGGACCTTCCACACTGCATTATGTCTTAATCTGGTGATACATTTGGGTTTTGAGCACTGCCCGGAATCCATATGAGACTCTAACGGAACTCTTACACATCCAAATGGGAGAAAGGCTTTGGATTATGATCTTATTAGAGTTGGTTTACTTCATATTTCACACAAGAAATCTGAATCAGGCTCTCCTTGGTTCTACTTTTTAATTTCTGATGTATTTTCTTTTATCTTCATTCTGGGCTGTAATAATTTTGTAATAAACTCTTGAGATGGCTAGTGAAAAAGGGAGGGGATAACTATGTATGCGAAGGGTAGATATTATGCATATATGTTATTTATGAATTTCTGCACTCTCATATAGACATCCTGCCTATAGTTTATTTCTGAATTTCTGCACTCTCATATAGATATCCTGCCTATAGGTCATTTTTGAATTTTTGCACTTCTCATATAGATACCATGTCTGTAGGATTTCTGCATTCTCTCATATAATTACCATGTCTATAAATACCTGGAAATATGAATCCTACATATACATATAGAAAATATGCCTATAGGTCTTTCTGAATCTTACATGTACATTCTTCATAAGGCAATCATGTTAATATCTCTTAATCAATCAACTGCATTTAGATATCATGCTCATAGGCTTTAAACATAATTCAGTACCTAGATATTATGTTTATAGGGTTTCTGCATTTTATCATGTCTGTTAAAAGGGGTTTAAAATCAACATGCATAGAAAGCATGTCCATAGGAGTTATTAATCAAGTTTGAATCGCTTCACTCGGTTACAGGTCTAAAACCAATAATAATGACGACCATCAGTTGCAGAGCTTATGATCTCTTGCTAAAACTTGCTTTTCTTTAATAAATGACGACTTTTCTTATCAGTATGTATTCAGTTTATTTCATTATTTCTGAAATCAGTAGATATCATGCTTATAGGATCCTCGTCCAACACCTAAGCAAGCCTTAGGGATAAAATTACAAATTGAATCAGATTTTATTAGCTACAACCAGCAGGCAGGCCTAATTCAGACTTCTTATCTGAACTATGTAATAAATCAGTCTGCCTCAACCTTTAAGTTTTAATCAGACTTTAAACAGTATATGTATGTCGTGCTAAATTATGTGCTCTCTTTCATTTAAAGGAGATTTATATGAGCCCTCACTTGTTTACGTGCTTTCCACCAACTTGCTATATGTGTTTTTGTTGGTCGCCTTAGAGTTTTTGCCTTTGAAACTATAAACATGCCTAATATCCCTTCCTTTTAGGATTAGTAGTCCTAACTGCCTCTGGGACTGATAGGATTGGGGCGGGTAATAGCATGCAATAAGTAAACGAGACCATTCTGCGCTTTAATACCTTAATGGGATGGGAAAGGGTAGATATGGATATCATGACCACGCGATAACATCACATGTAGCCCCTCACTGAGGAGTGATTACCGGATTTTGTGTGGGGTGATTTATATTATTTATAAACCTAGGACCCCCTTCCGTTTGTTTCTTTAATTCTTTGCTTCTTTTCCAAATTTTAAACTATTTCTCTAAGGGAAATTCAATCTCCCTTTCATTTTTCTAAGTCTGCTTATTTGTTACCATTATGTGAAAATCCCATCTTACTTGAAGTTTATTTGCCTATGTGTTATTTGCACTTAAGTCAAAATAATAGTTTGGCCGGGAACCACACTAGTGGATCCTAAGGGGTGCCTAACGCCTTTCCCTTGGGATAATTTCAAGACCTTATCCAATCTCTGGATACTTGAATCAAACCATTCTTAGTGTCCTAATGTACTTAAATCATTAGGTGGCGACTCTCCAATTCAAAACCCAATTCCCAAAAGGGAACGAGTTGTCTTCCCAAATGTCATAAAGCCGATTTCTCGAGAAAAAGGGGGCGCGACAGCATGGCGACTTTGCTGGGGATTTCTTTTAGGCTTTTACCATTTCAAGCTATTATTATGACTTTACATTTCTTATGTGCCTTTATTTTTTTAATCTTTTTAATCATTTAATTCTTTCTTCTACTACAAAACTTACTTGTCTTTTGTTTCTTTCCCTTATTTCTTTTACTGCTTTCCTTTATTCCTATTTTAAATTATGAGGGATCGTTGTAATTATTGCTTTTTAAGGTGCAAATACGTGACAACATGTTTTAATTATTGCATAAGCATGTTTTCAATATCATATTCCACTTGTGCCAAACAAAATACCATAGCAACGCTTATAAAGAGTGGTTGTGCCATTCCAATATTATCACCCCCTAAATCCGGCAAAGGCATATTTGCGGTAAAACTAGTCGATTAACGGTGTCGTCGACAGTTCCCCGCCTTTCCCTCTTGAGTTGTCCGCTCAAGGGTACCAGTCTAAAACCCTATAGTAACCGTTTCTATTTAAATTGTGCACGCATCATGGTCAAACATAGCCGAGTCAGTTATGTTGTCCGCATAATGACTCTTTAAGATAACCTTGTCCAAAGTCCACTGGGTTTGCCTGAAACCCAAATGGACCTTATAACATTCTGTGCATTTATTTGGAGAACAAAAATGCTTTTATGCCAATTGTTGATATTAAATAGTCGACTCTGGTGAGGGTAAGGGCCTAACCTTTTTGTCATATAGAAACATAAGTCACGAAATCCCCAGATTCGGCATAGTCACCAACATCCAACCAAAATTGCTAAGCTGGTGGGAGGATCTTCATTACAGTGATCGGGCTGTTGTCCGAAAATACCTAGGAAATATACCTCCTAGAAATCCAATCACACAACAAAATCATAGAAGCTGCTACCCTATTCTGGGATTGTGATAGGTCTGTGTTCCGCTTCAGAGACATTGAGATGACACCCCTGCTCAAGGAAATAGGAGGACTGGATGGTATACCGTGGGAAACTCTAGGTTTGTTAATTCCAGAAAATCGAAGGGTAGATGTTTTCTTAAAATGACGGGTCTAAAGAAGAATCCAGACTTGACATGTTTGAAAGAGTCATACATTCCGTTTGACTACTTGTACGAGAGGTACGGTTATATCAAATCTTAACATACTTATCCTGATGAGTTCGCCCTTACATCATTGAGGCATATTCACCGAAGGGTCTTTGTCTTCATGTTCTGTTTCTTGGGGATGATAGTGTTTCCAATGAAGAAAGCAAGAATCCATAACAAGCTAGTTATGGTCACTAAAACTCTAATGGATGGAATTGACGGACAACCATTCAGTCTCATACCAAAGATCATTGTAGAGATATACCAAGCCCTAGAAAGGTATCCACAAGGAGCCAAACACTTCGAGGGTTGTAATCTGCTACTTCAACTTTGGCTCATAGAACATCTCAAAATGGGCGAGTACCGATTGAAAATCCATCGAAGGGACTGGGACGATCATATCGCTTTTCATCACTCAAAATGAATGAATTACATGCCCAACATGTTCGCCCAATCGGAGAATGCCATGGGATGGTTCGAGCTATTTTATAATCTAACCGCGGAGCAAGACAATGGATGTTCGAATGGTTTCCAACCGAGGAGTTCATTGTCCGATTCAGGGATGCACCTTTCCTGATAATAATCGGCTTAAGAGGAATGTACCCTTATGTACCTCTTTGGGTTATGAGGCAAGCAGGCAGGAAGCATGTTATACCCAGGGTCGACAAGATGAGTCACTTCCGGGCTGACGTCCAGAATGACGATAGTCCTTACAGGTGCCAGGCTCAGCACATGTGGCACTGCAAGATTGTCTTGGGAAGTGACACCATCGAACCAGACAGATACCATGCTGGTTGTACCCCACACTATTCAGGCTGGTTGGAGGAAAATCACAATGGTCTGGGTCAACCCGGGTTTGTTCGAGGTCACAGGATCATCGATGAAAAGGCTGAAGCACAGGTCAAGTACAACCAACTGCGCAAGAGAATTTAGGAATGTGAAAGTGAGAACCGTGAAATACAAGAAGCCAATCAAAAACTAATTAAAGAGTAGAAGGATATGGTTTTCAGCGCCAATAAACAATTGGTTTATTTCGAGCGAGGTATAGTAGAGGTAGAAAAGAAATTTTTGAAGAGGGTCGAAGACTTCCGGACTGATGAAGGAAATGAAGGCGGACATCTTGCCAGAGCTTACTTGCTACTAGGACTGCGCAAGCTAGGGGAGCAGTTTGATGGAGCCAATGATGCCGAGTCTAGAGAAGTTCCCTCTGGGACCAAATAGATAGGAATTTCCATTTCTGCTTTATAAAATGTAATAAGCCCATTGCCATTAATGATTTTTATTTTCTTATTGTTTAATGTCGTTTTGGGATTCGTCTACCTTTTATCAATGAAATGAGACATTTAACATTCTAAGTTCTCCAAATCAACTTGTCGTTAGGCCTACCTCGGATACAACGAGGTCCTCCAAAATTAGGACACGTTTTATATTTTAGCACTACGTGTTTAAATATTGCAACATTTTTGTGATAATCCTCACTGACTTGTTACCTTTTGTTTTTACTTTTTGTTTATTCCCCTCCCCAAAGGTTAGTTTGTGAACTTTGGCAACATCATCATATTTTACGATATTTAGGGGCGCTCCACCTACTCCTCCTCCCAGTCCTGTCAGACACAAAAACAAAGGAAAAATGGAAGATTCGAACAAATCAACTGAATGGGTAGAGGTCGCTCATGGTACTCTGATCCCCAAGGAAAATGCATCCCAACTAGAACAAAAGCAGTGTATATTTCAGCATGAACTTGATCAAGTCCGAAATCTGATAAATCTATCATTTTCTCTGACTACTCCAGAGGTTACTTTCCCAAATACTCCGAATCCTGTACCTCCACAAAATACCTCAAAGCAACAAAACCATCCCATTTCTCACCACCACAAAATACGTGCCATACCTCAAATAACACCCCACTACTCATCCACGAACTCGAGAACTCCACAAACGACCACTGCCAACATAATAACCCCATCTACGTGGAGACCGTGCTGCACTCCACCCAGCCCACTTCAAGTACACCCGAGTCTGATGATAAAGACTCACTCATTAGGAACCTGGGTTAAGAGCTTAAGAA
Organism: Nicotiana glauca; assembly: GCA_026770625.1. NCBI lineage: Eukaryota > Viridiplantae > Streptophyta > Magnoliopsida > Solanales > Solanaceae > Nicotiana > Nicotiana glauca. The sequence continues at coordinate 238,220 of MU682975.1, read as the reverse complement.
GCTGACTAGTCAAATTCAGGGCGTCGAAGGAAGTAAGGGGATTGAGGGGTTGAACTACGAAGATCTTTGCATACAACCCGATGTCGAACTGCCCGAGTGGTACAAACCTCCTAAGTTTGAGATATTTGATAGTATAGGGGATCCGAGAGTTCATTTGAGAACATACTGCGACAAGCTGGTCGGAGTAAGAAGAGACGAGAAAATCTGCATGAAGCTTTTCATGAGGAGCTTGAAGGGAGATGCCTTATCTTGGTACATTAGCCTAGATCCGAAAAAGTGGTCAAACTGGGTTAGTATGGCATCCGACTTTATGGACAGATTCAGGTTCAATACAGAAAATATGCCAGATGTGTTATACATTCAGCACCTAAAGAAGAAGATCACAGAAACATTCAGCGAGTATGCCACTCGTTGGAGATCAGAAGCGGCTAAGGTCAGACCTGCTTTAGAGGAAGAACTAACGAACAAGTTTTTCGTTTGGGCTCAGGACTTGCAATACTATCAAATACTGATGCTGATCGGGAATCATAAATTTTCTGACATCACCAAGCCGAGAGAAAGGATCTAGGAAGGCATCAAGAGTGGTATGGTTATGAAAATTGAAGCCTTGCAAGCTACCAATAAAGCTTTATAGTCTTGTGGTACGTCCAAGAAAAGGGACGTAGGTGCTGTAGTGGTTGCACAGAGGACCAAATCCCTTATCAAATACCAAACCTATCCAATGCCTCCACCGACATATCAACCTACTCCTAACTACCAAGTACCCTCTTACCAAACTCCACCACCCACGTATCAATCGTCTTTACCTCCCACATATCAGCCCACTTCACCCAAATACTCCCTACCAGCAGATGCTTACCAAACCTACAACACCCAACTATCCCACTATCAATCACATCCCACACGTTAAAACTTCCCTAGACCTCGACCAAATTTTGACCGCAGGCCTCCCAAACAGTATACCGCTATTGCTGAACCAATTGACCAGCTGTACGAAAGGCTCAAAGTTGCTGGTTATGTCACCCGTATCCCTGCCATAACCCCTGAAAACCCTTCTCTGTAGGTCAATCCAAATAAATCTTGTACATATCATTCCGGCATGAAAGGGGATACCATTTATAAATGCTACTCTCTGAAAGATAAGATCCAAACTTCGATGGATAACAAGATCATTGTACCAAAGGAGGCTGCCCTGAATGTCCGCAATAACCCTCTGCTAGACCACAAGGGCGGAGGTGTTCACATGATCTAGATAGAGGATGACTGGGACCCCAAGGGATCAATCAGTTTAATCAAAGAAGGCGACGATCCAAAAAAGCCAGTAGTCACCCTCAATCCGATTGTGGTCTAGATTCAGCCTTCTACGGACGCCGAGGTAAACTTGTCCATGCCACTCGAGTTTGAAGCACCACCCTCTGCAAAGATGCCAGCACCGATTGAGGTTGAGTTTATGTCACTAGCAAACGGACCTACACCCTTTGAAGTTGCAGTTTTACCGCCTAAGGGGACTGCTCCGTTCTAAGTAAAGATAGGCACGCCAATTCCAGTGGAAATGTCATCAATAACACCATTCCATACAAATGACATAGGTTGGGACTACACAACCGACGCCAGAAGAAAAGGGAAGGTCAAGTTCAGGAAAGCCATTGCGTCACAGGGTATGATAAGAACCAGCACGGTTTATACCCTGGAGCATTTGGCCGAGTCAAGCAAACATGCCTCTAGTCAGCCAATCATCACTGAAATTGGGTCTGATGATCTCTGGAGAAAGATACAAGCCAAGGAATACTCGATCATTGACCAGCTAAACAAAACACTGGCACAAATCTCTATCCTGGCTTTGCTACAAAGTTTCGATGCACACAAGAATGCTTTGCTAAGAGTGCGAGGTAGATGTACCATGTAACATCACCGGTAGAGGGATAGCTAACATGGTAGGCCAGGTATTAGAAAGTCACAATATCACTTTTCACGAAGATGAGCTACCACCAGAGGGGTTGAGTGACAATAAGGCATTGTACATCACCGTGCAATGCAAAGATTATTTATCACCAGGATCCTGATTGAAGGAGGGTCCAGCCTCAACATTTGTCCATTGGTGACACTCAGGACATTAGGAAAGGGGCTGCATGAGATTAAGGACGGGGCCATTAATATCAAAGCTTTCGACGGATCCCAAAGGTCCATTATTGGGGAAATTAGCTTGTGTTTGCAAATGGGGCCTATTTGGTTTGATGTTAATTTCCAAGTGATAGACGTGCCGACATCTTACAATTTGTTGTTGGGACGACGATGGATTCATGCCGCTGGGGCTGTAGCATCAACACTACATCAGGTAGTGAAGTTTGAGTGGAACCACCAATAGGTGATCATCCATGATGACGATAGCAATCGCATATACAACCACCAGACTATCCCAGCAATATGAGGCAGAAGAAGGATAGACGGGGAAACTTACCACCACATCGAGCGAGTCAACACCATTGATGAGGATAAGTGGTGGGACAACAAAATTGAAAGCATACTGAACTAGAGTGGATATGAACCTGGCAAGGGACTTGGTAAGAATATCCAAGGAATCGCTAAGCCCATCAAGGTCAAGAAAAATGGCACCACCTTCGAATTGGGGCATGAGCATACCTGGAAAGAATTCAACAATTGGTCGCCACCATGGTGTGGTCCTTACTACCTATTGGAGTAGCCAATACCACACTTGGAGCAGACTTTCCAGCGCCGATGTTATTTATGGGTCAGAGGAAGAGAAAGCACTGGCAGTAGTCAGGAATTTGTTCATTAAAGACAGTGATATAAATTATTGTGTCATTTTCGAGGAGGAAGGCCCTTCCATACAGGCTGTGAGCAGAGGAGCATGCCTCAATAACTGGACCATCAGGACCACTAAAGCCCAGCGAGCCTCGGGGTAGCAAGGCTGAACAAGTATCATGCACTATCTTTTATTACCAGTTGACTTTCCTTTCGCATTTTATAATTTTGCAATAAGATCTTCAATATTCAAAATAGTTATGGAATTTATCAAATCATTTCAATCTTTTCTTACAAATCAACACGCTTATTATTATTTTCTCTCATTACTTTACTTATACAGCATTACTGTTACTTGTCTTGTTGAACCAATGACTGTGACATGCAATGAGACAACGCAACAAATAGACATAGACTCAGAGGAAGGTGACATACCGGAAGAGATCGTTAAGGAAGTCGATAACTTTGAAAATAGGCCAAAGTCCAACTTGGACGAGACTGAGATTGTTAACCTGGGAGATGCAAAAAACGTCAAAGAAACACGAATCAGTATTCACCTATCGTCATTAGAAAAGAAGGAATACACAGAGTTTCTAAGAGAATATGAGGACATATTTGTCTGGTCGTACGGCGACATGACTGGTCTGAGTACATCTATTGTGTCACACAAACTGCCAACTGATCCAACTTGTCCACCGGTAAAACAGTAGCTCAGAAAGTTCAAACCTGATATGAGTTTGAAAATCAAGGAAGGGGTCACCAAGCAGGTCAAAGCCAAAGTTCTCAGTGTAGTGGAATACCCAACGTGGTTAGCTAATATTATGCCAGTGCCAAATAAAGACGGGAAAGTCAGAGTCTGTGTCGACAATCAGGATCTCAATCGGGCCAGTCTAAAAGACGACTTCCCCTTGCAAAACATACACATCCATATTGACAGGTACGCCAAGCACGAGTTGCAATCATTTGTAGATTGTTTTGATGGGTATCATCATATCTTGATGGATGAAGAAGATGCTAAGAAACGACTTTCATTATGCCATGGGGAATGTATTGCTACAAGATGATGCCATTTGGCCTTAAGAACGCAGGGGCCACCAAAATGAGGGCCATGACTACCATTTTTCATGATATGATACACAAGGAGATTGAGGTGTACGTAGACGATGTCATCATTAAGTCAAAGAAGGCCACTGATCACATGGAAGATTTGAGGAAATTCTTCAATAGACTGTGAAGGTACAGCCTAAAGCTGAATCACGCGAAGTCTGCATTTGGGGTTCTAGCGGGAAAATTGCTTGGGTTTATTGTGAGTCGTCGAGGAATAGAACTGGATCCATCAAAGATCAAAGACATTCAAGAATTTCCACCTCCATGGAACAAAAAGGATGTAATGAGTTTCTTGGGAAGACATAACTACTTCAACCGGTTCATAGCACAATCTACAGTTTTCTGTGAGCCAATTTTCAAGTTGTAGAAGAAGGATGCCGCCACCGGATGGACTGATGACTACCATAAAGCTTTCGACAGAATCAAGGAATACTTATCAACACCACCAGTCTTAGTCCCACCTGAACCAGGTAGACCTCTGTTACTCTACATTGCAGTCTTAGATGGTGCCTTCGGTTGCGTCCTAAAGCAGCACGATGAAACGGGAAAGAAAGAACATGCCATCTATTATCTCAGTAAGAAGTTTACTCAATACGAGGCCCAATATTCTCTGTTAGAATGCACCTATTGTTCTTTGACTTGGGTAGCTTAGAAGCCGAGGCACTACTTCTGTGCCTATACCACATATCTCATATCAAGAATGGATACTTTGAAATACCTCTTTCAGAAGGCCATGCCTACCGGCAAGCTAGCCAAGTGGAAATTCCTATTGAGTGAATTCGATATTGTCTACGTAACTCAGAAAGCAGTCAAGGGACAAGAACTAGCAGATCCCCTGGACGAAAACCCCATGGATGGAGAATTCGAACCCCTGAAAACGTATTTTCCTAGCGAAGAGGTAACACTCATAGGAGAAGATATTGCAGAATCCTATGATGGCTGGAGAATGTTTTTCGATGGAGCAGAAAATTTCAAGGGAATTGGCATAGGAGCAGTCGTAGTGTCAGAAACCGATCACCATTATCCAGTGTCTGCCAAACTCAGGTTCCCGTACACCAACAATATAGCCGAATACGAAGCCTGCATCTTAGGGCTCAAGATGACCATTGACATGAAAATCCAAGAGTTTCTATTAATTAGAGATTCAAATCTGCTTATACACCAGGTCCTAGAAGAGTGGGCGACCAAAAACTCCAAGATACTCCCTTATCTGCATCATGTATAGGAGTTGAGAAAGAGGTTCACAAAGACAGAGTTCCAGCATGTTCCTAAAGTCCAGAATGAGTTTGTCGATGCATTGGCCACCCTATCATCCATGATACAACATCCAAATAAGAACTTCATTGATCCTATTCCCGTGAAGATCTATGATCAACAAGCTTACTATTCTCATGTCGAAGAAGAATCGATGGAAAACCTTGGTTTCACGATATCAAAGAGTATTTGGCAAAAAGAGAATACCCAGAGCTTGCAAATACCACCCGAAAACGCTCGCTCCAAAGATTGTCTAAAAAATTCTTTCACTGTGGAGGAATCCTATATAGGAGGACTCCTGGTTTGGGATTACTCAGGTGTGTCGATGCAAAGGAAACATCCAAGATGCTAGAAGAAATCCATGCTTGGACCTGCGGTCCACATATGAATGGTTTTGTCTTAGCCAAGAAGATACTCCAGGCTGTTTACTTTTGCATGACTATGGAAACGGACTGCATCCAGTATGTCTGGAAATGCCACCGCTGTCAGATACATGCAGACATGATAAAGGTACCTCTAAATGAGCTTAATGTAACAAGCTCGCCGTGGCCGTTTGCCGCTTGGGAATGGATGTCATTCAGCCAATCAGGCATGCCGCTTCTAACGGGCACAGATTTATCCTTGTAGCAATCAACTATTTTACCAAATGGGTCAAAGCAGCATCTTACATAGCAGTAACTAAGAAAGTTGTGGCAGACTTTGTTCGCGAACGCATTGTTTGTTGGTTCGGGATTCCAGAGTCAATTATTACTGATAATGACTCCAATCTCTAAAGTGACTTGATTAAAGCTATGTGTGAAACCTTCAGGATCAAACACATGAATTCCACAGCCTATAGACCTCAAATGAATGGAGCCATAGAAGCTGCCAATAAGAATATCAAGAAGATACTGAGGAAAATGATAGAGAAGCATAAACAATGGAACAAAAACCTATCATTTGCTCTGCTAGGATACCGCACCACAGTCTGCACATCAACCGAGGCAACCCTCTATATGCTGGTTTATGGCACATAAGCCGTCAATCCCGTTGAAGTAGAAATTCCTTCCATAAGGATCATACAAGAAGCTGAGCTCGACAATGCAGAATGGGTGAGAAGTTGTTATGGGCAATTAGCCCTTATCGACGGAAAGAGAAGGAACGTAGTTTGCCACGGTCAACTTTAACATAACAGAATGTCAAGAGCCTTCAATAAAAGATTCAAGCCAAGATAATTCACACTAGGACAGCTGGTGTTAAAGAAAATTTTCCCGCATCGAGATGAAGCCAAAGGGAAGTTCTCTCCCAACTGGCAGGGTCCATACATGGTTCACCGGGTTCTGACAGCAAGAGCCCTTATACTTGCAGAAATGGACGGAGAAGTTTGGCCAAAACCAATCGATTCAGATGTAGTCAAGCGCTACTATATGTAATCTTATGTTTTCCTATATGATGTAATTTGAACTACGTCTGACCTGATTCCCATTTAAGAGGTGATACATAGGCAGCCTTATGGGTTCTGTCACACTTCAATGAAATTTTCATTTTCCCTGTAATTGAAAACTAGGGCAGAATTCTGCATTTTACGCTTTTCATTTTTTCCCCGCAACTGGAAACTAGGGCGAATTCCTTATTGTACGCTTTATGGACCAGGACATCATGGCCCAAGGACGTTATCCTAACTGTCCAAAGACAACATTCATGGTCTGATGGAAACTTGCATCATGTTTTAAATTTATGCACAATATACGCTTGTATTGTTTATTTGCAGGTAAACCACCGAGCAATGGCCATCTCGGTAGGAGCAATTCCGCTCCAGTGCCCGCAGCCCTACTAAACCTTAACCATTCATCCCAAACTCAATATTGCGTATGTTCTTGAAAGATTTCCATCGGCATATTCCACTGACAGATCCTGAACTACATATGGCATGATTCTTGTAAGAATAGTGATATGTAGGTAACTCAAAAGGCGGGGCATGACCAAATTTTTTCAAAACATTTTTTTCGGTCAAAATTAGTCATCATGTCTTTACCCGACAACTCTTTCATCCTTCCTGGGTAAAGAGGGGCAGCTGTTGATACCCAATTTTTCCTATAAATGTTTTATATGCAAAATATCTTTAAAATATTATATATACGCATATATAAGTATATCCAAGCATTTTACTATTTTTCCCATAATTCTTTAAGGTTTCAAACTGATTTATTTCCCTTTTCATCCATAAAAGCCCAATGATTATTTTCAAAATTATTACTTTTTGGTTATTTAATTATTAGGATTTTATATTTATACTAAAATATAGCTAACCTAATTTTTGTATATTTTTACAAATTTATTTAGTATTTTAAAATCTAAATTGCATATAATTGCAATATTAGCCTATTTTACGATTTAATTACGTTTATAATTACAAAATTGACTCTGGTATTTTTAATCTAAAATTTGTATATTATTAATTAATTTATTACCTTTAATTTGTTTCCAAAAATTATTTTACTATTTTTTATAAATTAAATAAGGGAAAATGGATATTTAAATGTTAGCCTGTTTTATTTCAATTTTGGCCCGATTTGGCACTCATGATCCAACCCAATTTTAATTTCAAATTGCCCAGTCCAATTCCTAAAACTACCCATCCCACAGCCCGTTTAAACGACCCACCCGGCTCCCCTTTGAATCCCAGCCACTGATCTAACATATCAACGACTCACGTTCTCCCTTTCCTTTTCTAATCTACCATAACCCCCAAAACCTAAATCATTTTCACCTACCAGCCGCCTCTGAACCCTCCCATTCTCTTAAACACTCTCAATCACTCTGAGAAACCTTAGCTGCCATCTCTATCTCTACCACTTCCACCCTAAAGCCATCGGAATCCATAGCGTCCAAGGCGATTGGAGTCCTATTCCCACCCCATATAACTCCTACACGCCTGGTTTTTAAAGGTCATGGGCCTGACCACGACGAAGCTCGGTCCAGGCCTTGTTTGATTTGAGTTCTGTGGCCATCTCCGGCCTAGCTCCGGCATGCCATGGCTATTCGAGCCTAGTTTTGACTTCTCCGGCTTAGATCTATGACTTTTCACAACTTTTCTCATTAGTGGGTTTCTTTTGAGACCCTAACCCTTGAGGTCTATCTAATCTCCTAGATCTGTTCCAGATCCATGCTTTTCTTAAGTTTTCAAACGATTTTCCTGACTTTTTTTTTTGAAAACCATTTCTTTTCCAATCTAGGCTTTTCTAAATGTATTTAAATGTTTCTCTGAATTTCTTTTTCTTTTTGTGTGTATTTGCCTCTACTGTGTTCTTGTATTTTCTTTTACTGTGTTCTTGTATGCTTTTTCTACTGTATTTTCCTCTACTGTGTTCTTGTGTGTTTCTCTAACTGTATATTCCTTTACTATGTTCTTAAAGTGTTTCTTATTAAGTTCCATCTACCGAGCGCTACTTAAATTTCTTCTAAAACTTCTTAGCATGCTTCTTCTAGCGCACTTATCAATTTTTCCTCATTATGTTTTGTATTAGCTTCCTCTACTTTATTTTTGCTTTGAGCTCTTCTACTGTATTCTGTATGTTACTTTTCTATCACGTTTTCTCATGAGTTTGTATTGCTGAAAGAAATATGTTTGAGTTGCAGTTCTTCTCTGAGGCTTCTGATCCTGTTTTGATTTAATTACTTGGCCTCTCATCTTTGCACTCGATTAATGGTGGAAACCCTAGAATTTGGGGATTCTTCCAAGTTTGGCTATGCGATTTGCTTGAACTAGGGTTTTATTTAAAAACCCCAAACTCTTTCAGACAAATGTTGAGTCTCTGAACTGAGTTTGGACATCCTTGTTTTCGTATGATTATGACTCTTTGCTAAACTTTTCTAAGACCTTTTGCATTGGGGACCTTTTTTTATGCTACTAGATGATAGTTCTCTTCTACATTACTGACTTATGTGACAACCATTACCTACTGATTTTTGCAAAGCCATGACATCTTCTTTCAACTCAACATGTTTGGATGCTCTTTATATGTGATGGACTTCCCTCTAAAATAGGTTACGAATTTGTGATTAGTTCATACTCCCTTTCTGAATACGTCTGATTGATTTTCTTTCCTTATTTGCTAATTTTCCCTGTGACTCGACTTAAGTTAAAAAAAACCTTTTCTCAGCCTTTCTGACTTGGTTCGTTCATACAAAATCTCAAATCCTTTGATTTACTAGCTACTAATTGATTTTCTTACCTTATTTGTACAATCGTGTATTTCCAATTCTAACCTTAAATAAAATTTCTATGTATTTACTCCTAACATCCGAGTGCTTATTTAATTTCTTTTCTCAAATAGTTTTTACCCGTTTGAATCTAAATCCTATAATTAAATCTTGTGTGATTGATTCTTGATAGACATTCAGTTCCTTAACTATTTTCTTACCTTATTTATGCCTGACTTTCAACACTATAAGTGCATACCTCTTTAACACACATCACACACGATTGACAATCCTTCTAAACACATATATAGTCTTTCTGACTCACACTTACACAATAATATTTTCTCTTCTTGTACGCATTGTGGCCTATTTACAAGACCTAGTGTTTTTCCCTACTTGTTTCTTTGAAACTGGTATGTCCTGATTTAAGCTTCAGCATCACAACAATGTGTTTATTTATAGTTTGTGTATCCATGTCTATTTAATGTTTCTGTAGAGCTCAATATTTCAATTAGCATGCTGCTTTCTTTCTATTTGTTTCTGCTATGAATCCCTATTCCCTACCCCCTTTATGTGTTTGAGTATATGGTTTAAGACATGGTAATATGTAAGTTATTGTCCATGAATTAAACTTGACACTTTGGGATCCTAATCCCTAAACAGTGTGTTCTAATAGGCTTATGGGTGTTCTAGTATTTCCCATTGCTGGGTATGCCCACCAGCCTATCTTTGCTTCTTACCACCTCCCATCTACCCTTATGTGTACTGGTTCGAGCAGTTTCCCTTTCTATTTCCCACTTTCAGCACTCTATTTCTGCACTTGCACTGTCTCTTAGTCCCTAAGTTCTACCCCCCTCTTGTGAGCCTTGCCTTGGGACTTTGAGTTCTCTCTGAACTTGGACACTTGAGGGCTGGCCCTTCCATAATGCACTATATCTTAATCTGGTGATACATATAGGTGTGAGCACTGCCCGAAATCCATATGAGACTCTTAGGGAACTCTAACACATCCAAATGGGAGAAAGACTTTGGATTATGATCTTATTGGAGTTGGTTTACTTCATACTTCAGACAGTAAGTCTGAATCAGGCTCTCCTTGGTTGTACTTTTTAATTTCTGATGTATTTTCTTTTATCTTCATTCTGGGCTGTAATAATTTTGTAATGAACTATTGGGATGGCTAGTGAAAAAGGGAGGGGATAGTATTGTATGCGGAGGGTAGATATCCTGCCTATAGGTTATTTCCGAATTTCCGCACTCTCATATAGATATCCTTCCTATATTTTCTTTCTGAATTTCTGCACTATCATATAGATATCCTGCTGTGAGCACGTGATTTTTGCCCTAAGCAAATTATTCCCAAATTTAAGCAAAATGATTTTTAAATAATTTTTATGGCATTTTATGATTAATTGTGTGCATAATAATAATTCATAAAATAGGTAGAAATACTAGGATTTTATTTTTACATTTTTTGTGATTTTTGGAAACAAATTAAAGAAAATCAAAATACGCATTTATTTGTTCGTAATTAGAAAATACTATAAAAATAAAATAAAATATATAGAAATTAATCACTTTTTAAATGTAGTAAAAAATCAGAAAGAAATTAGAATACAAGGAAAATAGGAAAGAAAATAAAATACAAAAGGAAAATATAAAAATGAAAAAGGGAAAATACAAAAATACAAAGAAAAGTATTAAAAAAAAATACAATACAAAAACCTTGGGCTAAATACAAATAATAGCAAAAATTAGTAGCCCAATTGATTAAATCCCGCCCAGGCCCAAAGGGACCAAACCCGGTCTGCCCCAGGCTATGCCAAAACGACATCGTTTAGGTGTTAATAGATCTGGACCGTTGAAGGCTTTGATCAAACGGCCAGGAATGATGGCCATCACTTAAATGAAACAGCGTCGTGTACTAAAATCAATTTGAGCCGTTGATCTAATCAATTCAATGGCCACGATTTAATGGCCACTTAAATGGGACGGTGTCGTATAGAGGGTAAACAAATCTGAGCCGTTGGTTCATTAGATCCAACGGTCTCAGATCCTTAAGGGTTTTTAAATATACCAAACGTTACATATCCCTCATTTCACAACCCTTCGTCCCCAGTTACAAACCCTAGCCGCCCTAGCCTTCTCTCAATCACCCGCCGGAAACCTACCGGCGGGGAACACCACCATCTCTGATGAAGCCACCATTAACACCGTCTAACCTCCTCCATCTCCTCTTTCACCCCATCCAACTAGTTTTCTTCGAAAACCCCTAGAAGCCTTCGAATATTTCAAAAGGTGTCGCCGGAACCCTACTCCGGCGAACACCACCTTTGATTCAGAACCCACCATTAACACCATATAATCTCCTCCATCTCCTCTTTCACCCCATCTAACTAGCTTTCTTCGAATAAGCCCAGAAACCTTCGAATCTTTCAAAAGGTGTCGCCAGAACCCTATTCCGGCGAACACCTTCGTTCCAAAACCACTCTGAACATCCCCGGAACACCTAGCCTCATATTTTAAGAATCTTTTCAATAAAAAGAGACTCAACAGTCTGCCTGAGAACAAAAACCCCAAGAAACGACATCCAGAGTTTCAAAGGTTCTGGAAAATCAAGAAAAATAAAGAAAAGGAAAAACAGAAGAAAGAAAGAAAGAAAAGAAAAATTAAAAGAAGGAAAAGCAAAAGCTAAGTATCTAAATCCTTTTTTCTCGTTGATTGCCCTTCTGTGAATAGTTCTTGATAAAAATCGTAGGTTTTAAATTGCTAGTCATATTGTCATACTTAGATTTTTTTTAGGGTTTTTAATTGTTAAAACCTGATTAGTAGCTATGTTTTCTGTTAATTAGATTCTATATCTGTTTTAGTGTTCTCTTGAATCTTATTAACTGATTACTTGTTTCTGATTTGGGTTTTATCTGTTAAAGTGACGAGTATTTGGTTAATTTTGTGAATCAATTAAGATTTTGACTTTGACTTCTGGGTATCTGATTAATACGGGGGTTAAAAGGTGAATAAAGATAAAAGGCAGGGTTAAATGGGGAATCCAGCTTGGTTTATGGGTAATTATGTAAAGGGTAAAGGGTATTTCGGGCATAGCAAAAGGGCAATTGGGTAAAAATTGAAAGCAAGGGAGGGCAGGTTAGACAATTAAGGGTTATAGAATACGGTAGATGCCACCAGAACCTTCTAGAAGGGGTTCTAGTGCAATTTTTGGCAAAGTAGGTGTAGTTATTTGATAAACGAATCATAAAAAAGGGGGGTTAAAATGAGAATATTTAATTCAAATTTCCCTCCCAATTTGTTCTATAAATAGGCCTCACTTGGCCACCTTGAATAAGTTTTGGAAATTCTGATAATCTGAAAAAATACTTCTATATCTCTGCAATTTCGAATTTCATAGTTTTCATCTTTAGAAAAATTCTCAAAATCCTACAATACTACTGTTCCATTGATTCCGACTCAATTTCAAGCTTAAATTCTCCTGCATTTGGCATTTATCTGTTGATTCGTGCTCTGCTTGGTTTGGATTTGGGTGCTGAAGCAGTGTTTAATAATTTGCCGTGTTGTTGTGGTTATTGTTCCTTATTTCATTCTAGTTTTCTCATTGATCTCCTTCTACTTCCAGGTACACTTCTAATACTTGAAGATGTAATCACAAATTTGAAGAAATGAAGTGTTCGACTGATTCTATTAGTTTACTGTTTTGTCCATTTTTATCAATATAGAATTAGTTAAGTGCATTTGTATTCATTAGGAATGATTAATATGTATAACTGGACTGTTGGACTCGGACTGTTGGATTTTAAAGTAGTTTAGTTTAATTACCATAGAGATAATCACATTTGAAGTAGATTAGTAGTAAAACAGCTATATTAGATTAGAGATTAGTAAATTGAAAACAATGTAAAAATTTGTTCTAGTTAAAGTTTTCTGGACCTTCAGCAATTATGAACCAGTAGATCATGACGAAATTAAAAATTATTTGCCATTTTAATGTGTGTTAGCTAGTTTTAAACTATTAAATCACGCTCTTATTAGATTCGAATTATGTCAATAGTTATGATATGCTTAGATTAATTCAACTATAAAAATCATATCAAGTTCTAGTAATGAATATAAAATAATTACTTAAATACGAATGAAATTTGTAATTCAACCTGAGTATGTTTTCTGTAGTTTAGCTTTCATATTTTCAATTGAATAAAAATAGTAATTCAATATTAATGATTCCATTATACATTCTTCTGAATATGGGTATGACTCTATAAAAAATAGACAAAATAAATTGTTCTGTTATCTATTAGGCCTGTATATCTTGTCCAGCAATTGGACTGATTTAGGCTATTGGGCCTGGACATTCTAACGTGCAGTCCAGAACTCAGGCCCAAGCTGGATTTAATTAATTCAGTGGCAATAGGCCAGGATACCGCACTGGGCTTTAATCAAGCCCAAAACAAAAATAGCCTGATTTCATATGAGTCCATGGCCCAAATCATTTATAAACCAGTATCTATATTTGACATCTGATTCGAAATTAGCCGATGAATAATAAGAGTTAGGCTTTCATCATGAGCCTGATTCGTTGGGTTAAAGTCCACTAAATATTTTTAAGTTCAACAATTTAAAAATGAGACATTGCTTTAGATTTATTTCCTTCTTGTTGCTAGAGACAAAAATAAGTAGAGAATATAGTTCATCTTAGGATTGGCCTTAATAAAAATGAGATGTAAAATGAGATGAGCCTCGCCACTTTAGAGATATAATTAAGGGGCCCTCAAATAAATTCCTATATAAAAATTTTAGATTCGGAAAGACCGTTTAGCGAATTTTACGGTCCTTTCCAAAGTTAATAGACGTAGATGTTTTAGGCACGATTTATAATACACTTTCTCAAGTATGGGTGCACATTTATGTGACCCAAATTTAAATCTCAACGAAGTCGAAATGTATTAAAAGCCACAGGCGTACTGGTACGGTGTGACCCGAAATACATTTTCACGACGTTGCAATTCTTATAAAAAAACGATAAAGCGGAATATTAATAAATGCACATAAAAATGGAACATATATAGAATTCAGATAAAAACAAATACAACAGTTGAGCGACCGTGCTAGAAACACGGAATTCGGGAGTGCCTAACACTTTCTCCCGGATTAACAGAATTTCTTATCCGGATTTCTAGTTCGCAGACTGTAACAGAGTCAAATTTTCCTCGGTTCGGGATTAAACCGGTGACTTGGTACACCATTATTTTCCCAAGTGGCGACTCTGGAATTTAAATAAATAAATCCCGTTCCAATTGTCCTTAAATTGGAAAAACTCCTTCCTTTTATTATATCCCTTCCTGGGGGTGTAGTAAATAGGCTCCGTTCAAAGCGGTAGTAAAAAGGAGGTGTGACAACTCTGGCGACTTTGCTGGGGATAAGAAACCCAGAACTTCGGTTCAGGGTTTAAGAATTCGAGCTCGGTTAAATTGTTGTATATTTATATTTGATTTCCCTATATGTTCATGATTAAATATGCTAAATGTTTACCGCTTTAATATTACTTGAACTGTATATAAATTGTTCCAAGAACCCTTCTCTTCTTACCTCCGGGGATGTGCTTACTGGTTGAGACTCCCCATTCTGTTAGTGTCATACCTAAATAAGAAAAGAGGCCGGACAAGTTACTAAGCCGGACGATCCCGCGGGTCCCCGGTACGTAGCCCCCTCCTCGACTCGAGTTGTCCGCTCGGGTACACAGTCTAGAACAAAATAACCAGGTTTTTGAACCTAGAGATATGACGTTTATTTGCATCATATCTGACTTAGGGGACTCAACACAGGGGTTGGGTCCGTCTAGGACAGGTAACCCAATTATGAAAAGACCATCATGATTATATGTTGCATTTATTTGCCTCGGGCCCGCATGCTGATCGCCTTTTGAACATCAAAAATTTTCTGAAATTGAGAAAAAGAGAAAAAGAAATAAATAGCAGTGTAAAGAATTAATTGTTTAGTTTTAGAAAAACCGATATTCAAATACTGTCAAAACTCTGTCAAAATTTTGTAGGAATAAGAAAGATTGTTGATTTTCTTTGGATTATTGAAAATAAATAAAAAATCATTATATTGTTTTTCTTTCAAAAATATAAATTGGTTTTTCCAATAAAAATAGAAAATTTTGTCATCAAAAATAGTTGGAATAATTCAATTTTGTCAAAAATCAAAAAATGGTTTGTCTAAAAATAATTTAACTGAACTACGCCGTTTGATTCTCGTCTTTCGAGGCGAGATACATAGGCAACACTTAACGGGTGCAACCACACTTTTGCGAAAACAGCCAAAAAATGTCAAATTTTGAATTTTGTCATAAATCAAGTGATGCCGTTTTGTCAAAATGGCCGAATGTCCCGAAAGGGCGCCAGAAGGATGTTTGTGCAAAAAATGGCCACTTTTGAGTCATTTCTCCAAAATAGTAAGTACAGCCTTAAAATCTTCAATTGAAGTGCTAAAAGGCCGTATTTGCAAAATTAGGGCTTTATTTTCCAAAATAAAATTGTGAAAATATATTGTCTTTTAGGGTCATAATAAGTGATTAAATCACCTTAATTAATGTGCAGGATGAGCACGATGCAAAATGAACCTTTTTCAATCATGAATAAAATCCCTTTGGAGTTACATCTATGGTGGAATGATCTGGGTAAAGATGGACAAGACGAAGTCAAGAAATACTTGAAAGGTCTTACTGGGTTGCTTGATATTGTACCTCGAAGAGATATTGTCAGAGCCTTGGTTACTTGTTGGGATCCATCACATAATGTATTTCATTTCTCGGACCT